>CAEFZX010025923.1:0-26125 GCA_903066825.1 Alfaro cultratus
CACGCGTCTGACAGTAACTAATTCACCGGTTTAACCCAGTGCGGCCCTCTACATCACCTGTTGGTTTTTGCCGCACGTCTAGTTGTTATTTGTTATTGTTGTGTTAGTTAGTTAGTTAGTTAGTTAGTTAGTTAGTTAGTTAGTTAGTTAGTTAGGGTGTTTTAAAATCTTGTTCAGAGTGCCCATCTTTAACTTTGAGCACCGGCCCCTCCAGTGTCTCTGGCCGGCCCTGTGCATCAAAACAAACACCTGTCGCTGAAAACCACCTGCAGCTCGTTGTCCCGCCCACTCCTTCCTCTGTCGTCGCCTTCTGACTTATTTTTGACGCTAAACCTCAGATTATTTTGGTGGTGGGAGTAAAGATTATAAACCTCCACGTCCAGCGGGCTTTCTGCGGATGTTTAAGCCGGAATTTCGCTCCTATTATCGGGCGGAACTTCCCCGTTTCGCTCGGGAAGCTGGTGACGAAGACAGAAAGGTGATGCCTTTAGGAAAATAGGAGTTTTTTAATTTGATAAAGCTTCACTACTTCACGGAAATTTCGCTTCTCACCGCAATATGGCGAAGTTTCTGGCTGAGTTACTGGGATGCGCATTTCCCAACAAGGGGACTCCTCCTCTGTTTGAGGTAAGGATGCTCCAGGTTGGTTTTTTAAAATCCCGCAGCCATCATGCATTATTAAGCTTGTGCTGTCAGGTGTGAGCTGAACAGATTGTCCCCCTCCATTATAATAATAATTTAAGTCGTTATTTCTGAGAATCAGCAGAGGGTTTAGGGTTTGTTCATATGTTGTGTTGCATGTCAACTTCATGCTGCTTACAGGTGGATTAAACGCCTTTTATTGCACAATGTTTGTGAGTTTCACAGCTTAAAGATGGTGACTGTGATGTTGGCATCAAGTAAGAAATGGCCGAGAGTCAAACTCTTCTTGAGTATTTGGGTCAGTTTGCCACAGACACGCTGCTGCTGTAGACAAGCTAGTTTAGATTAATCTACACTGATTGCAGAATATTGAAAAACAAGTTTGTGATTTGTGAAAGCCATGCAACAGCTTGATGAGTCGATTATTTAAAACAATGGACAATCAATTTGCAGTCAAATAATCATTAACTCGAGTATACAGACTGATAAAATAAAATTTACTGAAAGTACAACTCACTAAAGGCACTAATTAACGGTATTGATGTCAAGAGAAAGAAAGAAAGAAAGCTGGACTTTTAGAAGTATTATTTTTTAGCTACAAATGCCTTTGCTATGAAGCCACACAAGAGGAATGCTGTGTTACTGCATTTTAGGCAATAAAATGTTTTCTTATTTAAAAAATAAATTGAATTATTTAATTTCCATCCTTTTATGCATTTCTAATATTGTATAAGAAGGGTTTAAATGGTTCAATGAGAAATCTACAGAATGTGCCAAATAGGTTTTTCCGATTAATGGATAGAATAATCAATAACTAAAATAATCATTAGTTGCAGTCATATGTAAAATCTTAATCTGATTTGTTCCATATTAGTTCTTTGCAGCAGTGTTATTTAATTTTTGTTTTTGTGAAGGATGTGACGATTACAGATTAATTTTTTTCATTTCACTCTTCTGGATCCAAAGAGAAGCTAAATATGTTTTCTAATTTCACTCTGTAGTGATGATTGTTTGTCAAACCATAAATTATATTAAAAGTTTAATGAATGAGCCACTGCTGCACTGTGTTGATGTGTCAAATGCAGCAGAAAGGAAAAAACCTCAAGGTTGCTTTTCATGGTTTATTTTTCCACTTTGGCAAGCAAATGACAAAAATCTAACTTTCCACTGTTTCCTGCTCTTGTTTAAAATAAAATAAAATAAAATAATAATAATAATTTTTCTTACTGCCTAACTTTGAAAAGCAATTAACAAAAACAAAGAAACAAAAATAAACCCTAACCTAACCCTACAAGTAAACTTTGTAAATAACCCAAAGTAAGAATGTTTTTTCTTTTTTAGCAAAATTCAGTTATAAAAATAAAGAATAGATACTACCAACACCCTCCATACATTGAGTCCATTTCAAAAGTCTTCATTTCCATTCAGATTTTATTTTACAATACAAATAGTTTGTAATTGTGAAAACTGATTTAATAAAAATCTGAAAAGTTTGTTTCCACCACCCTCAACTGAAAGTGTCGATTTGTTTACTTTGGATATTGTTTTCCAGTAATTAGACTGAATAGATCTGCTCTTATGGATCAGGTACATTGTCACCGATACCGATCTAGATTTTATTCAATATCTGATTTCTAGATATATTGAGGCATAAAGACTTATGCAAACCCCTGTAAGCCTTTAAGCAGTTGTGTTGTCTGGAAAACTGGGGCTGATTGCGTAACTCCAGATGACGGACACATTCAGATTTATTCTTATGGGTTATAATCCTCAGCTGGCGAGTGATTGCCAATCCATCAGGCTTCATCCCAATCTGCTCTTCACGCATTGCATAAACCCAAGATATTAAAACCTTCACATGTGTCCAAGTACATCGGCACTGGCAGTTCTTTGAAAAAGCAGCACTAACTTCTGGGATATTAAACGACAACCTGCACTAGATTAGATGCACAGACAGTTATATAAGGTGGAATTTTTCTAATTCCACCTTAAACTATGAACTTATGTAAGATCAAGCATCTGAAGGCTTTGATTTCAGACATAATGATTTGTTTAAATGATGATTTAAATAAAACAAACTCCTCAATAGTAAAATTTTTGTCTTAAATAATTCATAAATTAACAAAACAAAAATCATTTTATGCTATTTCTGATCTTTTCAGTAATAGATGGAGATGAATTAGGCTCTCATTAGTTGTGCTGGTTGGGAAAACGGCCCGGCGGACGGTCGCTCTGCTGTCAGTCAAACCTGAACGCTAATCCAGAAGCTATTTTTCTCATTGGCAGAAGGTTGATCACATTCAATAAAGATGATTACGAGAACCCTCATTTCCCCTCATGACGGGCAGCTGTGCCTCATCCAAACATGCCAAACCCCACAGCGACCAGCTTTCACGCCTTTGCCAGCTATTTGTGACGTTCAGTGACACTGAAGCCCATCTGGAAGCCTCTGAATCTGCAGCTAATGGCTGCCGGTTACCAGATCACAGAAGCTCTGGAGGAAAGTTTCAATGAGCCTTATTGGGTTTTACTGAAAACTTGCAACATCGTCGCTTCATTAAATTTCTTTTAATTCTTCATTAATACTTCACAAATGTGCTTTTCAATACGATTGTATTCCTAAATATATGATCAACTGATGAAGGATTGTTTTCTTGGATTATAATTTTTTTTTCTATACTAATTTGGTAGGACTTTCCAATAAATCAATAATAACATAGAGATAGAAATGTGATCAATATCACGTCCATCTCTCAAGGTCCAACTTTTTCAAGATACACCTGACAAAATATTCAACATTTACTGAACTCCAAGGTTTTAAGTAAGAAGTGTTGGTGGCATTAACTCACTCACTTGCTCTTTTGTTACCTAGCAACTCACTCAGTTTGGTTACCTAGCAACAACTTGTTGAGTAACAGTTTCAGGTTTTGTCTCATAACTGCTTAAAAATAAAAAAACAACAATGGCTTGGAGAGAAAACTGGATAAAACAGGAAAAGTCAAACCACCAGTTTGGCGGTATTTCAGATATTTAAAGCAAAATCTAATCAATAATAATTATTGATACTGACTGATATGAAACATTTACAGTGTAATGAGATTTTCAGCCTTTTTGTCCAGCCCTACTATTTGGGTGGAGGTGTTGGGCTTTTTCCTCTTCCCGTTATTATTGTCTTTTAATATGTTTGATCTGAATTTTAATTGTGCAAACTTAACTAATTATTGCACTATGGAAGATCTCTGCCTCCGTAAAATCTGGATTTTAAAGGACTGGTCATGTTGAAGAAGTTTCAACAGAAAACATGTTGTTTTTATTTCCAAGGTATAATAGAAATGATCTGGTATTTATCTGGTTGTAACATTATTTAACAATCTATTTGTATATTAAAAACAAACCATGATGTGGAACCAGCAGCAACACCTTGTTATTTTATCAAAGTCTGGCACTTTTTTGGACACGTGGAAGGAAACTTCCAACGTCATTGCAGCTCATCGAGATGTTTCTTCACAGCCTTTTAAAGGTCCAATCAGGTTGAGGACTGGACTTTGACTAGGCCATCCCAACACTTTTATTCTTTCATTCTGTAGCAGATTTGCAGCTCTTGTAGAATGTTGGAGCAGCTCTGTTACGTCCTGATTTGTTTTTATAGACTTTGGTCTAATTATTTTGGTTACAGGATTGGATGTTTGGTTTTAATTGCCGTGCAGAGATTTATGATGCATATCTGAGGCAACAGGGCATTATTTTTACAACGGGATTGATTAATTAGAATTAGATGATGTGACCACTAGGGGATGCTGTTGAACATTGAACAAAGGGAACGACAGGAGAGAAAGTGGTAATCTGGGATTTGTTTTACGTTTACCTTAATTCACACGTTTTGAAGCATCAGATGATGCAGCTGGTAAAACAAAAACCAGGTTCATCCTGGAGGTTTTCTGCCTGTTCTGGATGAAATCGTAACTCTAGGCGTAGAGGTTTGTTGCAGGTCACAACTGACAGTAAATTTCACCTCATAAATCATCTTTGTCACTCTGAGTCGTGTGTGTGTGTGTGTGTGTGTGTGTGTTGTCGGTGTTTAGAGTGAATCTGTTCATGCCTGTGTGTTTTCTGCAGCTCATTAGCTGACTGATGTGGTTTTTCTTGGTAAAATACTCCTTTGGGAGCTTCTTGTTCTGCCTTTTAAACACTCATTAGGATTCGTTGCTTCAACATTACTTCTAATAAAATGTCTAACACGTTTAAATGTCTGTTTATTTGTAATTTGCATTTGCTGCATGTAGCTCTTTGCCAGCAGGGAATCCAACAGCTTAAACAGTTGTTGTTTAAAAGGAAAGTCTCTTTTTTTCCATCATGTTTGGGAATTATTTTGTTTCTTTTCATTGTTCAAGTCTGTGAGTGTCGGCGTTCAGTCAAACTGCAGATTTAAAAAATGACAGCTGCTTGAGAAAACACCAGTTTTTGGTCTCGTAATGTAAGAATTTAGAAATTGACCAAGTCTTTGTTTGTAAAAGTTTTAACTTTAAATTCTGTTTTCGTTTAACAAAAGAATAAACAGTTGTATTCATTAAATTAGAAAATGTGTTCTGGTGAAGCTCAGAAGTTTAACCACAAACAGGAAATGTGACTTTATTTTGCTTTACTCTCACTGAAGACATTTTAAATGGAAATGTATAAAAATAATTGTTGGGAAATAATTTTTTTTTGTAGTTTAGTGAGGAGGAAGAAACTGTCTCTGCAGTGTTTACCTTCCTGTAGGTAAAATTCTGCACAGTTTGTGTCCAGGATGTGTGGGGTGCGCAGAGATGCTGTAGACCTGTAATCAGTCCTGTTGATTCTCTCTGCAGACTTAACTGTTTTCAGTCACTTTTAATATTTCTAACATAAAATGATGCAGAGTTGGAGCTAGATGTCATGGATTTAGTGAGAAATATTTATTTCAGTCATAAGAGACTCGGTCAAATGTATTTTTATGGCACATTTCAACAATGAGGCAGTTCAAAGTGCTTTACATTTTAAAAACAAAAATAAAAAAATACAATACAGTCAAGAATTTAAAAACTAGTAACAAGCATTACTTTTTGATGCGTGCCATCATCAATACACATCGAATATGTTGGTCAGTTTTCCAGTTATTATGGTTCAAAAACAACTAGAAACAGGCGGGATTTTAATCTAGATTAAAACTTGGATTGTTCCTTATAAACTTGAGACTTGCAAAACATGACTTGTGGTATTTTTTTTTAATATTTTGGACCCACTTAAAGTGTTGTTGCTGTACTTTAGTGTCAACTGAACAAAAATGGCATTTTCAGTTTAGTTTAACTCACTTCAAATGTTTGTTTTGTGATGGTCGGGCAGTTACCATGGCGATGGAGACCTAGTGACTCAGAGATGCCACTTTTTGCTGCAGTTGCCTCACTGTGTGGTTTGAAGAAGCTTTTCTTGTAGATTTTTCCTGACTTATGAAAACTAACACCCATCTACTATACTTGAATTGCATGTCTTTTAGTCTTTCCCATGTTAAGGAATGTCTGCAGCCTGAAGTGACCCAAATCCTATTTTTTTCTTTCTTTTTTTTTTTTTTGTGAAATCGGATTATCTTTTTTTGACCTGGTAATTCACACTTCCAAATATGAGACTTGTATATTTGCAAACACAGGACTTGTTTGCAGTCCTGTGTGAACTACAACCAACCTCAGCGTGTCCCGCATGTAGAGTTGAAGGCGCAATAACGACACAGAGCGTGTTCATAAAGAAGAAGTGGTGCTCGGTGTTTGCGGAAGTGAACGTGAATGCTAATAGTGGAGCTTATTTTACGATTATGACGTTATCCGACTACAGCCAGCACACTAACAACATAATCCTCTCTATGGCCCGCCATTATTGTCCGCCATTATTGTCCGCCATTTTTCTTCCCGTTTGTGCATCAGGATGCAGAACGGTGACGTTTGTCGAGTATCGATGAGGTTCAGGTCAGATGAATGCAACCCAGCCGTACAGACTCATGTCATGTATGAAACGATCAGATACGTATCGGATATCCAAGCGGCCTGGGTCGCAAATAAAAATAAATCTGAATTGTGTCACTTCAGGCTGCAGTGTGAATGTAGCCTGAATTCAATAGTATAAATTCAAAATGCTTCTCTACATTGTAGAAATGCAATGACTAGTTTTTCTTCTCTCTCCTCCATGCAGTGTCGCAGTCCGCTGCATCTTGGACTCGGTCTTTCCTCCAGACAGCAGGTCAGTAAACACTTGAACGTTTCATGTTTGTGTTAACTTGTGTTCTTAACGCTTTAAAGAACAACATGTCCACACAGCTGCCTGCACCAATCACAGAACGGCTTATAACGGCTGAAAACATCACATGCTCTCCATCATTTCACAGTGTGCCTGCAACATCAGAGGGGAGTTTATCTGCAGATAATTTTACGTTTCGACATGTGAAATGTTTAAAAATTTTCTGGCTTCTCTTGAGTTTACGGTCGGCTGCTGCTGTTGGTCATATGAAACCACTGAGCTGGACCGAAATGCTGCAGAAAAAACAAGTCTTGACTCAAAATCGCCCGTTTAGATCAGTCAGAAGACAGAAAAAGTCAGCCTGGGTGATCCTGATTATATAAAAAAAGTTTACATTAATCTGATGCAGACTTGAGTAAACAGACAAGTTCACAGTCCAGCAGAGATGATTGAAGTTTTCTCACAGAACATTTTACAGATGCACTGCAAAAACACAAAATCTATTTTTGTCTAGATTATAGTGCAAATATCTTGGTATACTTGAAGTAACACAAAGCTAAATTACAAGTAACTTTTCAGCAGATATGAGCTTGTTTTAAAAAGTACTGGTTCCACTAGCAGATTATTTCACTTATCAATATTAAGGAATCATTCACTTAAAAGAAGCTCTATTATCTTGTTGAAAAGTTTCTGTTAGGTTGGTTTTGTTTTAATTCAAGTGTGCCAAGATATCTGCACAAGAAACTAGACCAAAAATGGTAAGATTTTATGTTTTGCACATCTATCATTCTATATCTGCAACCTGCAGCTTTCATCATGATTAAGTGTTTGGCAACTGTGGAGAGAAATAACTCCCTTGTAACGGGAGAACACCTCCAGCAGAACCAGGTTCTGGATAACAGCACAGGATGGAGACTCAGGAAAAAACCCACAGCAATGTAAGAGGATCTTCAGTATTTAAATAACACCAGTAGGTTCAGACTCTGATCACAGGTTTGATCATTCACAAAATTTACTCCTCCTTTTTTAAAAAAAAAAAAAATCTACAATTGCTGCAATACGCCATCATACATTGCACTTCCTGGTCAGCTTTAGCTAAAATAATTTGAAATATTAAGAGATGCCTATATGTGACCTTTGACCTGTAACAGCTGTGAACCAGCTGAGAAAAGATTTCCTCCATGGGATTGTTGTGACAGCTCAGGAAAACTCACCCGTTGCTATGGTTACAGGCTGGTCTGCTGCCTTTGCTTTGAGTCAGGGGTGAAGACTTAATTTAGCCGACTGGTCGTTCTCGTGCTCAGTGGTTCATGCTGCACGATTCTGTTCTAATGCAGGATGATTTCCTGCAAAAAAGTTAGAAAGTTTGAGATTTTCAGAAATTTTCTAGCAAAAAAGTTAAAAAAGTTTGCTTTAAAAAAGTGACAAATTTTGAGATTAGTCTAATTTTTCTCTTTTTTTTAATTTGACTTTTCAAACTCAGAAATTTACAAAAAAAATTCTAAGAAATTTCTGAGATTATTCTAAAAATTTCTGAGATTTTAGTGGAAATTTACTCATTTTTTTCTATCTAGAATGGCTGCAATACGCTGTTAAGTAACTTGAGGTAAATCAGGATAAAGTAAGACGGTGTGTTGATGTTTGTTCTGCAATGAAACATGCAGAATGAGTTTTATTTGCTTATTTTTGTTTTTTTATTGTGCTATTTACTAAAATCCTTTTTGACTTCACAATCAGAAAAGATTTTCTCCCTTTGTCATATTTTTAAACTTTAAACTCTTGCGTCTCCTATTTGGCAAACTGCTGTAAACAGCAGCTTTTTAGGAACATATCAGTAGAATTTGGTGGTAAAAAGCGTCACATTGTACAGGATGCAGTTACTCTAAGCTTAACCTCTATAACAGCTTCCATCAAATTGCTGCTTAATAGTAGAAATTTTTAGTATTTCACTGATTTAGTTGCTCCACTGGGGAAATAAAAACTTCACCCTGTGACTTTTTTTTGCAACACCTTTTGTAGCTTCCTGCCTCACAAATTTTGAAAAGCCCACTGAGCTGAAGACCTTTACCACAATCTGTTCTTTCTTTTCAATTAGTCTCTGCTCCAGCTCATAAATGATTCATAGATCTCAGCCTGAGCCCGCTTTAATAACTAACATGGATGAACAATTTCAGGAAACAATTAGCTCACTGGCACGGCTCAGGGTGAAGTGAAATGTGATTTTTACTGGTCACACTGAGACAAAATGGCAGATTTAAAAATATATCAGTAAATATTTACCTTGTGATTTTTAGGGATCATTTGTATCAGAAGGGTTTGTTTCATTAAAAGGTGAAGAACCTCACTGTAAATACGAGTTTCTCTCTCGACCCTTTGACCTCGTGATGCAAACGGCTCACAGGATTTAATCCGTTTTCTCACTAATATACTCCGAGAGGATTTCCTCTGTACATTTAATGCTTCTGGACAATTCATTTTCCCGAGCGGAGGGCTCAACTCGTCCAAGTTCGTCCTGCAGAAATGCATAAAAGACCCAGCAGATTTATGCACAATGAACCACAGATAATTAATACTGTATCTTGTGCATCAAAATGGCCTTTTCCCATTGATTTCCTGTTTCTGTGTGGGTAATGGGCTCTGGTTATGCAGCAGCATGTATAACTGCAGAGTTGCGCTCATAAATCCCCAGCAGGGCTCAATTTGTGGTGATTAAAGTAGAGTGAAAGCCCACCCAGACAGACTCACGTGGGACATAGGAATAAAAAAAAAAAAAAAGATTCTGATTTAAATCTGTCATTCTAAGTGGTATAAATGTATAATTAATGTCTTCATCTCTAGCAGCAGTTTGTTTCCTTGGATTGTATGTGAAACTCAACAGTTTGCATCTAAACCTGACAGGTTTGTGTTGTCTCTCCTTTGCAAACAGAAATAAAAATGTTTGCTTTGTTTTAAAGCGATCTGTCTGCTTCTGGTCCGACTCCTTTCATTCTTTTTGCATCTGAAGCATCAGCCTCGATTAGCCTGAACGCTCACATCCAGGTCTGCATTAGACACCTGTCCTGGTTTAATATATTTAGATTTTTATTAGCGTCATTCCTCTGTTGGTGTCCAGCAGGTTGCTGCACAGCTGCTGCGTCGCTCCAGGCATTTATTTGTTTTACTTCGCATTCTGCTTGTGCCTGTCAAACATGGCTGGAGCTGCAGGGGATGCTTGTTCAGGGCCTACAATGTTTGCTAGAATTTGTAATGTATTCTCATTATGAGCTGAGCTAAGAAAACAGTACGCCACGGGTGTCCAACGTGCGGCCTGGGGACCATTTGTGGCCCTTGGACTGATTTTGTGCGGCCCCCAAATGCAATTTAAAAATGACACAAATTTGGCTGTTTGATTATAAATTAAAAGTCTCTCATTTGCATCTGAGTAAAAATTGTCGCCATTTTCCTGTGTAGTTCCCTACAAAGGAAAACGTAAAGTACAGCGAAAAGTATTCGTCTTTTTATAACCAAATTTTAACAAAAGGTGAAACCAAATTTATTCAGACTTTTTCTGAAAAGCTGGTTTTGCTCCATCTAAATCAGCTTTTATTGTTTTTTTTAAACTTTGCTAAATAGAGCAAGAATTTTGAAGCAAAGGGACCTAAATCTTGTTCTCATTATTAAATAAATTTATTTAATTTATTATGGAATCATTTTATTCAATCGAGCTCAAAAGAAACCAAAAACCAGACAAAAAAAGTAGTACATTTCTCCCAAAATTTTTGAGGAATCTCAGGAATTTTCTAGAATTTTTTTTTTTTTTTTTTGTTAGATATCAGAAATTTTCTACAAAATTTACAGTGTAATATTTTTATTTTAAATAAAATTTTTTTAAAATAATTTTTTCATATATTAGTTTTTAGTGAAAATGTACACATTTTTTCTATCTACAATGGCCCCAATACTTGAAAATTTCTTTCAAGTTCTGGATCTACAATAAATATCAGCGACTTTATTTGCTGTAGGGGTTTTTTTGGCCCACCATTTCTTTGAGTCTACAGTTTTGGCTCATCGTGGCAAAAAGTTTGGACATCCCTGCGGCGTACCAAGCTTTGCACATCTCATCTGAAACAGGAAATAAACCTTTTCTACATATGTTACTTTCATTACACTTGAAAATACCCCCCAAAAAAGCATGTGATTGGGGGAAAAAAAATCTAACATGCAGTAAAAGTTAAATGTCCAGAATGTAGCTTTCATAAAAAATATTTATACTTACACGTTTGTGTAAACTATCACTATGTCATGAGTGTATGACAAAAAAAATCGAGCTCCCCTGTCTTCGCCCAGTGCTAACTAGAAACAACCAATCAGATCCAGGAGGTGGGTCTTAGCGCTGTCAATCAGTCTAGTGTGGTGCTGCTCATCCTCCCTCTCCCGAGCCAACTTGTTCTCTACTACACTAAGCTGAATGGTAAAGCTAGTTAGCATGGTTTTTCTTTAAGAGTAAGTTGTTTCTCTGCCATTAGCACATTTAGCAGCATTGATTGACAGCGCTAAGACCCGCCTCCTGGCTCTGATTGTTGTTTGCAATAATCACTCAGGTTGCAGATGGAGGAGATTTATCTTTCTCATCTTAAACTGTCATTACATGGTGGCAGTTTTAACAAATATTTCAAAAAACACATTTTTATAAAAGTTGCATTTTGCAGCTTTAAATGCATACAGTTTATTGTAGTTTCTAATGACCTCAGATCTGGGTTGTTTTTGTGCTTCAGGATGATAAATTCGCTTCATGCAGTGACATTTCCTCTTCCTTCCTGCAGCCAATCTTTCGTTGTTCGCTGACCGATGAGAGGCTTCTGCTCGACAGCAGACTGGTAAGTCCTCTCAATATGGAGCTTTTTTTTATTGCTTTGGGGACCAGATGATTGCACCTTAAATTGGCTGAGCATTTATCTCTCGAACATGATGATGGTTTTAATTAAAAAGCTTCAAAATTAACAAGCAAAATCAGTAGAAGCAGACATCAGGGTCAAATTGAAAGTTTGTAACCGATTTGCTGTTTATTGTTTAGATTCTTTTGAGCTAATAAAACAATTCAGATTAACTCTCAAGCTACAGATGGCATAAAAATCTCCTCTTTTTGTTGATGATGCCATGTTTTCTACTGAATTCAAACCCTTCTTTGATCACTCTGTTGTTGTGTAATGCAAATGGTAACACTCCACGGAAAGCCAATTAAGTGCCAACAAAGGGCATTACGTTCCTGCTTGGTCTTTGCATGGCTTAATCTAGCAAAAGAAGAGAGTGGCGACTCGATGCCAGCTGGCGCATGACTTTGTTAATTACTTAGGACAGCAGCACAAGCAGATTTATGCTTTTGTCAATTTCCAATTTATCAGAAACGAATGAAAGCATCCTTTTATGGTCCGTCTCTAAGACCCCCCCTGTGACCACCAACCGGGATCCTCCTGTTTTGCTTTTTGCAGAGCTGTAAGCATCAGATGGCAGCAGGTGCATGGGCGGTTCGGTATGGATCCGCAGGTACATTACCTCAGAGCCTCATCATGAAAAGCTTAGACTTTCTAAGAACAACAAGCCAAACCTGAGCCGAAGCCAGAGGGGATTATGGCGGTCTGCTGCTGTTTGCTTTCATCCAACTCCTAGGCTAATCCAAGTTTCACTATTCTTTACTGATAGTTTCTGTGAATAAAACGACATAAAACATTTTTAGCAAAGGAGAAAATTACTGGATGAGTCAGAAACATCCAACTAATATTCTTCATCCGAGCCAATGCGTTGTTCTGAAATACCTCTGGGCCGATTAATCCTGCTGGTATGCCATCACATATTAACTTTATTTCTCTGTAGTTACATTTTTATATCAAATTGAATAAATAGTCCTAAATATACTCAATTTACATATAATTCCTATATAGTTTAGTTCAATATAATTTGTATATGTGGTTCTATTCACCATTTGGAGCAGCTCACTCTTCAAAATACAACAAATTAGGAGCAGTTTTCAAACTTTAACAATAATTTCCAGGTTTTTATCAGTCATTTGGCTGTAATTGTTGGAATAAATAAGAACTTCTGAAATCAAGAGGTAATCCAAAAATATGCAGCTCTTCCACAAAGCAGACGGAGAGCAATGAATCATAGATTCATGCTTTTACTTCCAAATTGACTTTTAATTTTAGAGGTTCCAGTGTTTTTTTAAATTGTTTTTTATTACTTCAATTACTCAGCACTGTTGCATTCGTATGAGAGTGAACAACCTATCTCGACAGACTTTTTGAGGTCAGTAACTTAAAATCTTTACATATTTGTCATCAGAAACTCATTCAAACGACTGAGAGGCAGGGAAAATCTCACTGAAAAACCATAATCTTACTAAGTATTTTTGGTTTAGTTTCTCATGCAAATATCTCAGTACACTTGAAATATGACAAAACTAACTTAAAGCATCTTTTCAGCAAGATATAGGAGCTTTAGGTAAATAATTCCTTAATATTGATGAAAAAGTACTTGTTCCATTTCTCTTATAACATGAAAAAAATGTCTTGTTAGAGGTGAGAATCTTTTTTTCCTGAATTAATGCGACATTTGTGATGTTCTGCATTTATTCTCCTGCACTCCTGTCAGACTTGAGGTCTGTGGAATAAATCTTTTGAGAATTACTGCATTAAAGGTTAAGGACGTTGCTTGCATTTCTTTCTCTTCATCTCAGATCATCACCTCTGTGTTTTTTATTTTGCTACACTGAGCTTCTCTCCCCCTCCTCGACTTAAGCCTCCTGCAGATTGCACGTTGACCTCCCTGAAAGGCCCAGGTGGAACGGTGCCTGAGGATTATGCTAACATTATGCATGCCAAACAACAGCACTCTCAGTGGGACGCTGAGCCAGAAAAGGCTGCCTCTATGATATCAGAGCAGGCAGCTTAATTCTCACACATGCAGCAGCTTTGAGGGATTAATCTAATAAGAAAGCCGGAATTGTTCCCAAATCCTAATTGATTTTATTTTACCTCATTTTGTTTGACACTGTAGCAGGTAAATCTGACACGCAGCGTTTCCTCTAATCATGAAACCGTAACAAAAACCTCTATTCTTATTGAAAATAAAGTTTTAAAAACATTTGAATTTCTGCTAATTTGTCTGGATTTCCTCAGAGGTTTCTTCTGTTCGGTGCATTCACACAATTAAAACTGCGTTATGGAGCCTACTACTATTAAGTCTTCCCATTACGTTGATGACTGCAGTCGATTTGCCAGTCAGATGCTAACCGTGACGTTCTTTGATTTTAATTAATGAAAGCTCAATTGATGAACAAAATTAAGCTAAATGGCTTATAATGAATCGCACATCTTTAGCAGTTTGGAGGCTTTCGTTTCCAATGACAACCAGATCAGGAAGCAAAGTGGTTTTTATGGTGACGATTAGCTTTTGGGAGAGATTTTAGATGTTTTCAGTATCTTCTGTGACACGTTAAATTATTTTTTTAAGGCTTGTGGACTGAACAGCTCCCTCCCAGTCCAAAAAACACTGTTAGGTTAAATTGATTCTTTAAATTGTACTTTGGTGTGAATGTATACGTCCCTGTTGATGTATATAGTGAGCAAATTACATGATGCTTTAGCTAAAGCTAAAAGTGTGTTAAAAACCTTTTTTTACTTTTATTGTTGACCAAGAGGTGGTCTCATCAACTAATATATTTGAACAGATGGAAACCTCCAAATGTTGGCAAAATGTGTAGAATAATCAGGAAATGCTGTTTGCAGCATGTTTTCATGATTAAATCTAGGCTGTGAGCTGGCAGGAAATGTGTATGAAAATGTTTGACACACAGAGTTTAATCAAATTAAACTTGTAATCCTTTTATAACTCAGATGTGGAGAAAAAGGCAGATTATTTCCCTGCTCCTACAGTACCAGGAGCACTGACCTTTTTCCGAACGGATGGTCCCAGAGCGAATTAAACTCCTGACCTCGCATGTGTCAGCGTTGGGCTCCATGTGGCCCTTAAGTGCCCTCCCATGAATTAATAATATTAATGGCAGATGTTCGTAAAGCTGGGGTCATCTGGGAGTTACACTATGTTGGTGACAATATGGAATTGCATCCATTTAATCTCTCTTGGTTGTAGATCCGTTGCAAGCTATTGTTTACATCCGGTGATTTTGTGTATGCACACAACTCAGAGGGCGAAAAGACGATTTTTTTTCTTTGTCATCCATAGCTGCGAACAATTCCTTTAACTAAATGAAACCTGGAGATGTAGGTTTTATTAATATAGGGCAGTGGGCCACAGGAAAGAGAAAAATATCTCAGGAAAAAACGCTGAAAAACGCAATAATTTTTTTCTTGCTCTCTGTGCTATGCTATGACAACAGACTTGTTGCCATAGCAACTGACAACAACGCCTCTATGTTTCAGGATTCAACACCAAAAAAACACAAACATTTCCCACACAAAGAACAGTCCATTCAGTCCATTGCAGTTTTATGTTTTTAGGCTTGATGTTTATTTGCAGTTATTAACTGATCGCCGTGGTGGATTAGCTACTGCTGCTATTAGCTAATCGAACACAGCGGTAGTTCATTAGCTAATTTAAACAGCTGCTCTACTGATCTGTCACAGTTAGTGTATGTGTTGGCATTTTTTTTTTTGTAACTGAAGCAAAACACACAGATTTCCACAGCACATCCACATGTTAAGGTTGTAAAAGTCAAGCTAGCATAACTGACCTACATCTTCTCCCTCACAATTTTTCTTTTAAAACATTATCCTGACCTTGTTGTGGTAGTATTGACAATTAGTAGTAAAGCACTTTGTCCCTTTTTATTCTATAAATCATGCGTACGTTTAAGGTTTAGCATGATATGTTGACAACTTGACAGCTCAAAACAGGGGTGCCCAAAGTCGGTCCTCGAGGGCCGACATCCTGCATGTTTTAGTTCTCTCCCTGGTTTAGCACACCTGGATCCAATGATGGCTCTTTAGAAGGCCTTAGGAGAACACTGACATACTGAAAAGGTTGTTACTACCACCAGGGAGAGAACTAAAGCATGCAGGATGCCGGCCTTCGAGGATCGACTTTGGGCACCACTGGCTCAAAACATTGCCGGTGAGCATCATTTTGCCCTACAGCAGGGAGCTGCGGGACAGGATTTTGTGTGTGTGATGTCATGCTACATGTCTATAGATCTCATCACCTTAAACAGAAGTGGTGTTAAAACGAATGACCAGGATTGCACCCTGAGCGACCCACTTCCAATCTGTCCCATTTCTGTATGTGGTTCTAATTCGGATAGATACTTTAAAGCGTCCGCAGTCTGAATGGTCATGTCATATTTTATTCAACTTTTATGTCATTGATGTGAGACATGTTTCATAATTCTGCACCAGAAAAGGCTAGATGAAGAAATGTGGCCATATATAATGGCTGAAAATTATGATTTTTAAAGTTTAAAAGAAGTCTGTCACTGAAGCAAAGCACATCCCAATTCCACCACCATTCTTGGCTTTGACTTCACATCCAAACAGACTTCTCTATAAAAGCTCCACAAAACGCTGCTGCTGTTGCTTCCTTCATGTTCTTATAATCTTGTGACGACTGTTGACTCTCATTGCTGACACTGAGGTCTGATTGCAGTCGTATTTGATTAGTAAAAATTTCAGATTTCAGCAAAAAATTTTAATTGAGCATCAAGACCTGCAGTGTGAATGTAGCCTAATGGATCATGTTAAACACACGCACACACTCGCACACACACACACACACACACACACACACACACGCACACACACACACACCTTCTGATGTTATGTAACCTTGGCAAAGCAGAGGTGGGGTCTACTCTCACGGGCCTCTACAGGGATTAGCACGGAGCTGCTGGGATGAATTTAGCTATCTGGTTCAGGGTGGGAATGCCTTTGGATGTGTTTGTTTTGCACACTTGACTACATGGAAGCACGTCTCAATGCTGTCTGGTCTTGTGATTATTAGTCACGGCCTGGACACTGGCCTCAAGCCCAGCTTGTACTCATTTCTCTGAGCGTGTGTGTGTTCATGTTCCTGCTGTGTTCACTTAATACCTGGTATTCAATGGCACACTGTATAATCCTCGGCATGTCCACGCTTTGAACTGGACAGGGAAGGAAGTGTCTGACCTACATTTTATAATCACAAAATGTTTCCTCCGTGATTTAAGGTTTGACTGCTCAAATGCCAAAGCAGAATCAAATCCTGGATCACATTGTTTATCTAGGCCACATAAAATTCATTCAAGAAATGGATAGGAAGACCTGGATTGGAAAAAATGTACATAGATTTATTGTTTGGCTGGCCAAATGTCTTTCCCTCATTTCTTTAAAAGTTTTCTTCCAGGTAGCCAGGTTTTGTATGATTTTTTTTATTTTTTATAAGGGAACTCTGGTCTGCACTTCTCGTAGTAGAGAAGTGCCCGTTGCTAGGTAACGGGGTAGGCTTTTCTGGGGTTGCTAGGTAACGGGCAGTGCCTGCTGATTTGTGACGTTGTTTTCCGAAGGGTTTTGAAACTGCTCATTTTCTATATTACAAAATAACTTGAACTTATTGCTAAAATCGGCTGGTGGGTGTTCACTGCAAAAGCACAAAAGCTTGCAGAGTATTTTTGTCTAGTTTCTAGTGTAAACATCTTAGCACACTTAAAATAAGGCAAAACTAACCTACAAGTATCTTTTCTGCAAAATATAGGAGCTTAAAGCAAACTCCTATATTTTGCTGAAAAGTTACTTTTTTTTTTTTTTGTCTTCAAATATACTAAAATATTTGCACTAGAAACTAAAGAAAAATAATTGGTAAGATTTTTTTTTTTTTTACAGTGTTTTTAGAAGCAGGGGAGACCCAAACAGAAGTACAACAATACTGGGTATTTTACATTATTAAACCAAGTCAGTAAAGCAGGGTACTTGGATTGTTGGAAATTGCTTGAATTTGGAGAAAGCCCAATGATATCACTTAAGAGTTCCTGCGTCGTCTTATTCAATGGCGTACAAGAACATTTTCTCCAGTAATCCTCCTGGTTTAAAAAAAGAAAAGATTTTTTTACTTGTAGCTTTGCACTTATTTTATTAAAGACAAATTAAATTTAATTAGAATAAGAGAAAAATTGTTTGACTTGTTCCTCAAATTTGGGTAGAATCTAGTAAAACACTGATTTTGCCTTGAAGTCATAACAGCTCAGTTGTGTTTTCTAAATGAATTGGTGTTGCGAGAAAAATAAACGCCATATATGCCAAAGAAGATCAGGCTTGACCAGTAGCTCGTCGTCCACCCTTCATTCTGAGTCCAGTAATCCAAGAGGAAATGAAATTGGCTTAGTGACTTTCCGGTCTGTCAGGGGAGGGAACGCGGCACTGCAGTGAAGTTTAAGCTGATTAACCCCAATAAGGAGGGTTATCATATGAAAGCTTGACTTAAGTGGCCATGTGGGTTGGATATGCGAGTAATAACGAATGCAATGAGTCAATCAGGAAACATTAGTGCAAAATCCATGAACCCAGGTACTCTAAAACTCTAACATGCATTTTCTGGAAACATCTGACAGGATCTTAAAACATTCATATGTATTATGTGCTTTCTGCCATGTTTTTAATCACTCTTCAATAAAACTGTTTTGCGATCTCAAAGCAACTTTAAACGTGTTCAGTCAAATTCTTTGAGAAATGAATTTGAGAATGTTGAGAAATTCTGTTGCTTCAACATTTCAACCCTCAGATCCGCTTTGTGTCACTGCAATGATCAAATGTTACATTTTATGTCATTCTATGTCATGCAGGGGCTCCATCTGCACTGATGAAGATTTAGTCATCTTAGGATGCCGAATTGTTGGAGCAGCTTCATCCGACATGCACTGATCTACTAACTTACCTTTTTCTGACATACTATATATTCTATCTTTGTGAGTCGCTTTGCTGCTGTTGCACAAAAATTTCCCCACTGTAGGAAAATAAAAGGATATTTCCATACTACACACTGCAAAAACACAAAATCTTAAAGGAATTTTTGTCTGGTGCAATTATCTCTGTACACTTTAAATAAGACAAAACTAACTTACACTTAACTTTTCAGCAAGATATAGGAGCTTGTTTTAAATTATTCCTAATGTTGATAGTTGTAGATCCCCTGGCAGATGTTTTCACTTATAGGAAAAATGTTCTTTTGTGTCCACAATGAGCTTCATTCAGTCATGGATCTCATGGATGGTGTGTGAAGTGAAGAGTGGTGCATAATCAAACTGGCTGAAGGACCCAACACACCAATTTGTTTTCATAGTAGTGTAGTTTATCAATTTCACATGACTGGGTGCTGGAGTTACCAACTGTGCAAATATAATTTGCTTTCAGGAAGCCTATTTGTCAATCGGTCTTCCATGTGTCTGCACATCCAAGTAGCATCTGCTTTCAGCTGAACTAAGCTGCAAAAAACGTAAGTACCCAGAGGTAATTTACATAGTTTAACAAGTAAGAGTGACTACTGTGGATTGATGAAGCTTCATTTGCTAAAGCGCCACCTGAAGGTTGTGATGGATAGTTGTAATTTGTTAGTTTTTTAATAGATACACAACAGCGCAAGCATTTTATGCAGTAAAAACAATTTAAATTTGGTAGATAAATTCTTCTCCTGTCCCAATATTTTTGATTTTTAAAAATATTTTACCTCCACATTGGTCCCTAATACTCAGTAATATATAATTCAGTTTCTGATTATTTTAGTTCATTTTCTTTTTGTACCCAATAAATCAAGACATAATTAATAGAACTTCAGGGGATTTATTCTGACTTTACCAGTTTTTTTCTGTTTTTTTGTTTTGCAATAACTTTGAGATTAAATTTATGTAAAGAACATCTCTCAGTGCTGCGTTGTTTGTATGACATTTCAAATTGTTTCCAGAGATTAAACTTGTTTTTAACAGTTGCTAAAACTTTGTTGCATTGATTGTAAAATATGCATCAGCAAAGCCCTGCAGATGGCATTACTGAGATAATGGTGATATTTAATGTTAATGTTAAAAGAACCACTCTTGTTCTTTTTTCAACTGGTAAAAAGAGGAAAACGTAAAAGGGAAGAGAAGCCATTAACATAAACCAACATTAACACAGCTGCTACTCGGCTGATATGAAAAAATAACAAAGGGATAAAAACGATACACCAGCAAGCGATTCAAAGTATTAATTCGTACACTGTACGGCTCTATACTGTGGTAATCGCTGAAATTACGGGCGCTGTGAAAGGCCTCTAATTGTGAGCATCGCAGCGCTGTGGTGGAAACGGCGGGTAATGAGTTTAGGCAGCGATCCGTGGTCTCATTTTAGTACCAGACTATCATTACTGGAGAAAGCTCCAAGCATCGCCTCCTGTTTTGGCACTTGAGTGGGGAAACCATTAAAATATGTCTTTCATTTTCCTGTCAGAATTATAAATGTAGAAGTGAGCTCTTATTATGCATAATAATCCAGAACAAAAGATTTCTCTCTTGGTGAGCAACCTCTTGGTTCATTTTGATTTAAACCAGCGTCTTCCAGGTTTTAACAGGTTTGAACCTTGGTAACCACAAACCGCATCCACCTGAACATCCCAATTAATTTATCTTAATGTGAAGGTGACAGCCTCCACCTGAATCCTGCTGAAAATGTGTGGACCATTCCTAAAAGTCAGGATTTTGACAGGAAACCAACCAATTTAAAGGAACCTCATCGGTTTTTCCAAGAAGAGTGGTCAGATAAACAGAATTATAGAGATCTTGTATGTTGTCGTTCACATCTGGATATGTTGCGCGTGTGCACAACGTTGGAGGGCAAAAAGACGATTCTTTTGCTTTCCATCGATAGCCTTGCTCCATGATAGAATAATTCTGTTAATAAAATGAAAACTGGAGATATTAATTCAGTCCATTGAGCCGCCGCAGCAAAGCAGAAAACAACAGAGAAACACTGAAGAGCAACTCAAAACCACTTGTAATCTTGTTTTTTTTGTGTCGCTTTTAGTGTCGGCTATGCTACACACAAACCCGTTGCCATAGCAACTATCCAACAGCAGCTCTATTAGCTAACAGAGTAGAGATTAAAATGTATCAGCTTTCAACAGCAGCTGTAACGAACATTCAGTCCATTACAGTTTTATGCTTTCAGGTTTGATTATTTTGCGATTAATAAATGGTTGTCTGGACACGGTGGTGGCAGATCAGCTAATGTAGACGCCTCCTCTGATGATGATCTTTCAGAGAGCTGGTCTGTGAGTCGCTTCTCTTTGTTTCACACCAAATTCTGCAGCACATCTAAATGTTAAGGTTGTCAAAGTCAGGCAAGCATAGCTGACCTTCACTCTCCCATGCTAACTTTTTTTTTTGTTTTTACAAAGCTGTGAAATGTTATAACGTTGGACCTTCTAGTATCTAGCAGCCAGTGGTAGTCAACGTGTGCTAGCATTTTTATGCCCTCCGGCAGAGCGGGGTCTTGCGTGCACGATGTCATGTTGCTATGAAATTATCTATGTTTGCTGAAAGCATGTTGTTGCGGAGATCATGTGTGCATAAATTTTTTTTTCCTATTGCGTACCTAAAGTATATTTTAATTAATAGATGGAGATCGGGAAAGTTGAATAACTAATTGCTAATTGACCTGCTATTGAGTGGCATTTACAAAGCAGCAAATCAATGAGTGGCATTTTTTTTTATTGTTGCTTATTGGCTGAATCTCAGAGTGGAGATGAGGAAGACTGTGGATGCCTCTGATGCAGCGCCAAGACAATTTCCACTGTTTTTATAAATGTATGTTGAGGTATATTTTGTGTTTTGAACTAATAAAATCTAAACGTTTTTAGGGGTCTCAAGTATTGGTTGAGGTTCTCTTACTGTATTTGAAGTCAGAAATCCCATGTTCTCCACAGAAATGCATATAAATCTTTCAAGTTTTGCACCTTTAAAGTCATGATTTGTTTCTTTGTCTGTAGAAAGTCTTCATCTGAGTCAAAGGAACTAAAACATTTTGTCCAAAGCCTTGGAGAAAAATAGCTTCTCTTATCAAACCCAAACATTAAGCCTCACAAAAAAAACACGTCTTAAATTTATGCGCTGAAGATGCCTTGGGCTGCTCTATGCATATATTAGCTATTAAACACTGAGATCTAGATCAAATAATAAGCAGTATGTCTTTGTTTGCCACTGTAGTGTAAGAAGACACATGGGAGGAGGGGACTTTTGTGTCCTTATATGACAGGAGACGGGGGTTGTTTCATGTTTTATTCATGATGAATCCTGCCCTGTGGCAAGCAAAGGCTTTTTATTCAGTTAAGTGACATTTGTTAAGTCATTTGTTAAATTGTAGAACAGGACGAGGCTGAGTAAATGTGCCACGACTTGCTGTTTATCACTGGTTGGAGGAACAGAACAAACCATCTGATTCCGTTTAGAGCCTCAGGAAATGCTGCAGGTAGAGCTGTAAAATCAATAAAAAAATAATCCGCTTTCTATGGTGACATGTTTAATAAGCTCAGTTGCACAATAACGTGAATATTAACAATTCCCCGACACCAAACAACCCCGTTTAAAAGCTGAAACGAGAATTTTAAGCTAAAAAATAAACCTAAAACTTCACAATCGTTTTTTCCTGCATTTGTCGATATATATTTTTTTAACTTTTTTTAAATTTTTAAATAAGGCAGTTTTTTGTGAAATGGGAAACTAAAACTGAGCTCAACTCTGAAGTTTTTGCAGTAAATGGCTGATTTAAACTAAAAGATAAACTAAATTTTTTAGGAACTGTGTGATGCTCTGAAAGCTCTCGTAGAGCCAGTTGCACATTGTCAGAAAAAAGCAAAAACAAATGATCATCCCCCTACTTCCTGTTATCTATTTTGTCGTCTCCAGCAGTGGAAACATCAGATTGTTGATCATTTGAGTCGTGATGCGATGAGTGTTTCCATTGCAGTTTTACAAAGTACATCAATATTGATGCAGCTGAAAAATCATCTTAGTGCAAAACCTTATTGAAAACTGAGGTTTGTTTTTTTTTATTGCTGTGTTTACTTTAATCAGATTTGTGATCATTTGTACCATTTTATGGTTAATGGAAATTTGACCTTCAGCTTGAACTGCCTTGAGTTCTACAGCAGAATAATGATCCAAAACAGACCAGCAAGTCCAAAAAAGGCAAAAGTGTCCTAGTCAAAGTCTGAATTGAAATCATGAAATGGGGTGGCATAACTATGCTTATGTTCATCCTTCATTGTGGCTGAATTAGAACAATTCTGGAAAGAAGAGTTGCAGTGTGAGAACGGAGAATGTTAAATAAAAACGGTACATAGATTAGCCAAGATCAAATTGGAGAAACTGTAAATTAACATCTACCTTCTTTTCACAACTTTTTAAAAACCAGAAAACTGACCAACGATCTATCAAATGAGGATTTGAATGTTCAGTGATTAATTTATGACCTTGCAAAGCTCTGCAATCAGCCAGTGAATGCAGATGTGGCCTGTTGTTGTAAGACACAAACATCGGCCTGAAGCAGGTTTCAGGCTGTCCTTGCTGTAATTGTGCCATTGGTGGCCTCGTTTAATTAGCTGATGAATGATAATTTGTATTTTTGTGCTTATTAGTGATTGACTTCACACACAAATGAATAAATTAGCATTAATAGTTTCCACAAATTCTCATTAGCTTAGGACGGGTTTGCAACCTGCGGCTCTGGAGCCCCGAGTGGCTCTTTGGATCTTGGACAATGGGTCTTAATAACTTTGACTAAAATAAACGGTGTCTCCAAATGGCCGACATGATTCCTGATTTCACACGTGTAAATGAGTCACAAGCTGCAGATTTTATTCAGAAACACAAACACAACCAGGCAGGGAGGTTCTGATCCACAACTACAGAATTTTAATCAGGTTTGTTTGAAAAGAAACAGTGTTGCTTCACTAATCAGATGTTTCAGGATAGTTTGTGGTTGGTGTTGAACATGTGTGGCGTTAAGGTTAAGGCTGCCCAGAGTTTCCAGGAGTTTCTGCTGAGTTCAAACTCTTTAGTCCGGCATGGGGCTCACATGTTCTCCCTGTGCATACACTGGACTGTCCAAAAACAACTGGTTGACTTTAAAATTCAGCTTTTATTTATTCCTGGTAATAAATCCTAAATGCCTAAATACATAAATGAAACTTTGCTCACTGTTCACATATTTAACTTAAAGGACTTTCTGTAACAAGCAGGAGGAAAGAATCGCATAACAAAAAGGATTCATTAGGCAACATGATGGCTTTGTTTGCTGAATACAACTGAAAAAACCTACAAAATAAGATCATAAAAAAATGTAAATGACCTTAAGATCTGTTGAAAATTAACATTAAACACATTCACTTTGAAAAAATGAAAGATCACATTTCCCTTGCTGCAGGAGATAAAAATTGTTTAGCTATTTTATGTTGAATTTAATTCAATCGACACCTCAGATGGAGGTTTCTCTTTTCTCTGCATTTTCTTTTTGTTTCAGCAATTTGTGTTCCTTAAGTTTAGGATTTGAATATTAAAATGTAAGGCAGCTGCTGACTAACTGACCATAGAAATTATACTGCAGTAAAAAAAAAACAAAAATTCAAAGTTCACCCAGAATATCCTGAAAGGAAAACGTTGCACATACCTGGACGTCGTAGGTCTTACCTTAATATGGCCATTGTTGGTTTAAGTGTGGAGGCATTTTTTACAAAAATGTGAAAATGCTTAATCTGACCTCCAAACTTTACAAAATTCCTAAAAACATATTACGTTCAACCAAATGAGCTCAAATTTTCAGGTTGCTTTTTTAAAATTGTTTTCAACATTTCATAATACTCTACCTATGGCCATATCTTCATATGCCTCACTCTGTTTTTTCACTAGTTTGCATTTAACACAAATGTCTGTATCTTTCACAATCCTTTGACAATCTTGACTAAATTGCTCACACTAGTGAAACAAATCAGCCTTATACATTCTGCAAAATTTAGTAAGAATCTGAGCTTCTTTGTTTGAATAACAGCAAATCAAACTTTGACACTGAGAGCTCCTAATGTTTGATATTGTTTTATCCATTAATACTCCAACAGTATGAATGTTGAAGTATGATTTTGAATTAAGTGTGAACAGCTTTTTCTCCCCATTTTGGCAGCTATGCAAAATGCCAACCAGACGGCTTCTATTGAATCCAAAAGGTCAAGTGTGCAGTTGCCTGCAGAAGCATAATGAGAGTGATTAGTTTTTATTTTTGTGATTCTATAGTTCTTATTGTAAAGCTGACAGAAAATGATATGCTCAGTAATTAACATCTTTATTATCTGTGCTCTTCTGTGAATTTCACTGTAGGTTCACAGATCCCTCCTCACTGCGTTTTGATTGACGGTGCTTTTTGCAAGGGGGTATTTTAGATGATAGTTGTGTGTTGGGGAGCCTAATTTGCAAACCAAATCCCCAAACCTTTGTGAGCATAATGTGGTGGATGAGTGGCAGAGTTATTTTTGGGTTTGTGACAGTGTGAAGTGTGTTCTTTAACCTAGAAAAGTGTCTATAAAAATGCAAAAAAAAGTGGAAGAAATTTAAAATTTAGCAGCCTGTCTAATTATAGACTCGTTCCTTTCAGATGTCAGTGAAATATGCAGCTAACAGCAGTAAAGTCGGCTGATACCAAACCGGGTTCAGGATGTTTTCAGTTGTTGCTAATTTCACCTCTTTGTTTCTTTTCCTCACATTTAAATATTCAATACAGTAAATATTTAGTGTGGCAACTAAATATTTAGTTTAGATCTAAATATTTAGTTAGGATACCTTAATGTGTCAGATATTAGGTTAACTGTATACTTATTTTTGCTAGCTACTTAGTTTGATGATAAAAAAAATTGTTTGCTATCTAAATATTGAGGAGCTAAATATTTTGCAAGCCAAACACAAAACCCATGATGCCTTAAAATCCTATTTATGAAAACCACAAATCAATTCTTTTTTTTTTTGGTTTCCATCAACCATATAGTGACGCAGATACCCCTGCACCGCTCTGTCTTGATGCTTTTTTGAGTTGATGTGTCTATTAAATGCAGAAATGCCATATTACCTTTAACAAAACATAAATGGTTATTCAAACATGATCATACTGTATTTTTTTGCATATTGTTTGCAGTTTTTTAGACTGTTGTGATTTTGGTCTTATTGCTGCTCAGTTTCATTAATATTCAAACAACCTCTTGCTGAACTCGA
>CAEFZX010025924.1:0-27738 GCA_903066825.1 Alfaro cultratus
TAGATGAAATAAAGTAAAAAATGACTTAATAATTAAAAATGCTACAGCTATAAATTGTAAAGTTGTAAATATTTAATAAAATAACGTAATTGTAACTTTTATTGTAGAGTTAGATGGCATTGCAGAGTTCAGCTTTGCCCCTTTGTTGTGGTGCGTCACTAATGGCCTTATTTACAGAACAAAAAAATTTACACAGCCTTTGTTGGAGGGTCCAGCGGGCCCCTCTCTGGTAGTTCTAGGGGGAGGGCCAATTGGCCCCTCTCTTGTATTTGGAAATGGTACCCCAGCAGGGACCTCTCTGGGAATCCTAGTTTAATACACAGAGTGGGAACCACCCTGGCATTACCACAGTCCTTGTTATCTTGCTCTTGGGGGAACAGCCAATCAGCGCCAAGGAAAAGGAATGACGTTCCTAGATTGGTTGTTTTGAGAGAACTAGCCATGTTAAGTAACACTGTGTCCAAGGTTTTTCAGCTTCCCAAACTCGATTTCCTTTCAAATATTTTAGATATGCTCAACAAAAAAATGTCCAAGTAGGCAGGCCTTCTGCGAACAATTGAGTTACGTTCCCCAAGAAAATATGCATATACAGAACTATGAAGAGATTGGGGTTCACTGTACGACTGAGTAGTCAGTATGTGTTTCCACTGACCATATAATTGCACAAATTGGAATTACAAAAATCAATTTGCCTAATGGAAACCTGCCAATTTTGAAAAAACTTGTTTTCCTATGAGTTTTTGTGCTTGGATGAGGTGGTTTTTCAGCTGTATCAAAATCAGGGTAATTCTCAAAACTGGAATTTCACATGATCAACAACTGGATGTTACTACTGGTGGAAAAGACAAAGCAGAAGATAGGAAGTGGTAGGATGACGATGGTGCGTCACGTTTTTTACTGGTAGTAGATTTATGCTGATAGTGGAGTAAAAAAAGTAACAGAATAATTTAAATCAGAATGTTGTCAGAATAATGTGTTTAACTCTTAGTACTATTTATCTCCTTTTGTACTATTTATTTCTTTATCTTTTTATGTATATATGTATATTGTATATTATGCACCTCAACTCGAGTTAAGCACGATCTCAATCTCGTTGTAATCTGTGGATGACAATGACAAATGAATCTTATCTTATCTTATCTTATCTTATCTTAGTACTTGTAGAATAATATTTATATTTTTTGTTTTAGTCTTTATTTCACAAATTTCCTTAATAAGTATGCTAATAAGTAATTTCAAGAAAAGGGGTTTACTCTGTCCTTATGAAAGCTGCTTTGTGCTAATCCCTGAACATAGAAGTAAAAATCTGTACTTTAACTATAAAAAACAATTGTCATATGAAGTAAAGAACCTTAGTAGGTGTCTTCATTTGATTGGTTATTCAGGTTTTGTGGCTCTTAAGGAATTTCATTTTGTTGGCTTCAGGACATAAACGGCTTTTAAAAGCTGCTGCCAGACGAAAGCATTTGGTTTTTAGCTCTAGCGAAGATTAGAAATTAGATTTTGTCCAGGACTTGGACTAGGCCATTCTAGCTGTTGAATATGCTTTGATCCAAGCTATTTCATTGTAACTCTTGCTGTCTATTTAAGGTTGTGTGCAAAGAATGAAATATGATTTATAATTTTTAGCTAACTTTTAAGGACCTGGTTTCTGCATTTTTTTCATATATTTACACAATTTAAGATGACGTAAGACTTAAATCAGTTTAATTTGTGGGGATTATCACGTTATGTTTACAATTAATCATGATGTGATTGCTTATAGTAAATATTTTTAGTTGGCAAATTCCATGGAAAAGTGATTTTGAAGCAGTAAATGTCATATTTTCATAATTAATGTGCTTCTGGAATTCCTCTCGTTCCCCCTCCTGTGGCCCCCCCTTCCCCCAGCCTCCCCTCGTCGGTCGCCCCCTCACTGTTTCCCTATCTGTCTTTCAACTTGCTCTGCGTTTTTTTTGGGTTGAACGACCAAGCTGGTATCGCTGTTGCCTGGCAACAAGTGTGTGATTGCCGTGTTTGTTTTTAGACTAATCAGAGGTGGTATGTGTGTCACAGTTGCACATGTCTGAGAGTGTTGGTGACTTATGCAAAGCATGCTTTTCAGAGAGTGTGTCATGCCTACAGTGAAATGTGGAGGTGTGTGTGTGAATGTGTGTTCTCCTCCTTCTAGCTCTCTCCCAGTGCCGTTTGATGTTATGTCTTTATTCCTAAATCCACCTGCATAAAGAATCCACATCCACTGTTTCTCTATATTCCTCTGTGTGTGTGTGTGTGTGTGTGTGTGTGTGTCTTTGGGATTTGGCCCTATTATGCCACATTTCCCCCCTAACCTCTTTGCGCTGCAGGCGTTGGTTTCTGCACCATGGAGCTTTTAGGCCTAATTGTCGCAGAAGCACAGCTCAGAAATATCATACTGCTACTGCACCGATGAGTCTAATTTCCTTCTGCTTTGCTCTGTGATTAATGACTGCTGGCCTCTGCACAGTGAAGTGTGAGGCGCCTTGCAGACCGGCTGAGTGAAAGGCAACGGCTCCACAACCCAGTCAGGCTCCTGAGAAATATAAAGCTGCTTTCTACAAGGCACAAGATAAAAGCTTGCTGTCATGGCTTCAAAGTGCTGCAGGAGAGCGTTTATTGGGGGAAAAAAGAGGTGTGACATGGAAGAAACCTCCTAAGATAGAAGCTGTGTTGGCTCTGTTGAGAAAGCAGGCTTTATTGGTGGTTACACTGTACAGTCTCAATTTTTCCCTTCCGACAATCGTAAGGACACCTCGATTATTGGGATGACTCTTAATCCTCTCACGGCCTCTAGGGATGGCATCATTTGGACCCCACAAGTTTTTTTACTCTGTCTGGTGGCATTGCACTGACCCCATGTGCGCTTTTCCAATGTTATTCTATTGCACATGTGTAGTTTGGGGACTCATTGGTCTGACGGGGCAACTCCCCCTCATCCCATGCTTTCTGACCGAGACATTTGCGCTGCTCCTCCTCAGCCATGGGAAGTGGAAGCTTAGAAATTGCAGCTCTGAGGAGGGGCTCTGTCTTGAAGGCGGGGCTAGGACCACCCACACATTTTGCACAGCAGAATAGTTGCCATGGAGATTAAAGAATTTATCAAACATGCATGAAAGAATCAAGGTAACACTCCAGGTATGTTTTTGATGAGGGAATAATAATATAATAATTATATAAAGCTGAAAAAAGTTGCTTTTACATAATGCTGCCCCTTTAAGAAGATGTAACCTGGAACTTCACTATATTTGATTTAGATTTTGCTAGAACAACACTTCTCTACAGCTTCTAACATGTTTCCTTCTTTCCATCGACTTTAGCCACACAGAATTTTGCTTGAAGGAAATTAAATAATCAATTTTGGCCTAATCTAACTAGAACATTTTTCTTATGTTTTATATGTATGAAGAGCAATAGACTTGAGCAAGAGACTCCAGACTTTAAAGTCTGGAGTCCTGTTTCCCCAAAGAAATACTAAACCAGAACTTTTATGCAGGCTGTATAAGGTGTTTTTTAGTTTGGTTTTCTCTATGGAATCTTTGTGTCACCAAGGACAGCTTAGCAGATGAAAGCCACACTGGGTATTTACTTTCATTCAATTCTTTGCAGTTTACTTCAAAGCAGCCAGACATTCTAGTGATCTGTTAAAGTGGTCTCAATCACTGGTTCCCCAGACTTTCTGAAGGAGTTTCAAACGTCTATGGCAGCAGATTTAATAAAAGCAGGGCTAGATGTTTCTTAATACAACTTTTGATGCATTTTCAAATTGCAACATACAGACAGACATATGCTAGTTCCTTTGTGTCTGAGAAAACTTTTGTCAGTTGGGAGTCTTATTGCTTTATACATCTGTTGGTTTATCTGTCTGTAATAACATGGTGTAATCATAGCCTGGCCCAAGATAATAACATACAGGTGACATTTGTCTGCAGAGCTATGGCACAGCCCTGATCTCCTCCTTTTGTTGTGTTAAAAGAGAGCTTGGCAGTAAGTTTGAAACTTTCTGTTTTTCAGGTAGACTATTTTAAAACCCACAACGCTGAGCGTAGCGTTTTCTGTACAAGGAATCAGTCTCCGATGACAGCTGCTTTTGATAGCGTGGCCCAGCTGAGCTGACGCTGAGATGTTGTGCCGGAGGCCATGTGCTGGAATATTTGCATGTTCATGTCTCAGCTGAGATGGTGCAGCTTTAATATGAGATATACGCAGTAGAAAGAAACTCACAGTCATCTGCTGCTCTCTCAAATGTTCTGTTATTGCACTAAAGCAGCTAATCTAATCCAGAAACAAGATTGCTGCATGCAAGAGTTTAATCTTTACAATATAAAAAACTGAGTGGAGACAATTTACGGTACCTAGAAACCATCTGTAACAGCAATAACTTGTCATTTTCTTCATGATCTGATCAGTATGTCATACTATTGCAGAGGATTGTTTGGCCACTCTTTTTATTCAACATTTGTTCTTTGTTTGTATGACCCGGTTTGGGCTCTCAGACATAATTGCACATTTGACTGTACAATGCTTTGTTATTCTGAGTAATTTATGGTCAGCTCAATGACTATTAGTAGGTGTGTCCAATCCGATATAGATATTGGAAATTGGTTAGATATCATCCAAAAAAAGTGCATTGATTATATCTGCCTTCATCTAAAATATCTGATATAAGCACCTAATGGAGGCGCTCTACCCCAGCATTTAATTTAATCCAGTATTTAGTCTGCTACAGCATTTAATTTAATCCAGTATTTAGTCTGCTCCAGTATTTAGTTCAGTCTAGTATTTAGTCAGCTCCAGCATTTAATTTAATCCAGTATTTAGTCAGCTCCAGCATTTAATTTAATCCAGCATTTAGTCTGCTCCAGCATTTAGTTCAGTCTAGTATTTAGTCAGCTCCAGCAGTTCCATCCAGTAGCTCTTCTTTCCTGCAGGCAGACCCAGAGGTTAGTAATAAATGGATCAGTTGTTCTCATACCTCTTGTCATTGACTGTTGTTCTCTATTAGAGCATTGTCACTCGATCAAGATTTTTCTATCATTCAACACTACAAAATAATTGATAAACATATGTGTGATTCATGCTGATATCATATCAGGTCATTATCAGTATCGACCAATAAGCCTGTTGCAATAAGCAACTAATTAATCGCATAATAAATTAATTGAGCTTAATAATTTCCATTATGATTAATATTTTTTTAATTTTGTTTTGTGACTTCATAATCTATTTTGTTTATGGTTTTGGTTGTGTATGGTTTTTTTATCTCCTTTTATTTATTGTTTTTGTGTATTATTTTGGATTTTTAAAATATCTTCCAATTACAGTTATATACTTCTGTTATTATGCCATTATTAGTTGCAATATATTAGTTGAAAATGGTCTCAAAACCCAACTGTTATCGCTTAATTTCTGGGACAATACCCTTGGGGTTGGAGTTAATTTAAAATAAGAAATGGATAATTTAAAAACCTGGAAAGGATCTGGTCTTTTTTTTTTTTTTTTTTAATTCCGTTACATATTAAAGAGTGCAAATTGAAAGAAGCTGAACTCTCATTTTACCCCAACTGCACAAGCACCAATTTTATGTAAGTGACACCTGGTTGCATCAGACATTTATGGGGAAAGGAAGAAGAAAAGCTCGTCTGTTGGCGGCTCATGTCACAGTTGTTACCTGGTTAAAGCTAAAAAGTGTCTCAAAATGGTCAGAGTTGATGAAGGATGCAGCCGTTTCAGAAAGCTACATCTCAGACATGCTGGACCCGAGTTCATAAAATCCTGATACAACTTGGTGTGGAAAAGTTCAATAGGAGTGAACATTTTTGCAAAGCTTTGATATATGAGATGACTCAATGAAATTAGATTTATTTATTTTTAATTCAGTGAGACGTTCAGGCGACCTTTACATCTTTTATATTTTATGCTTAGATTTTGTGCAAAGACACAAAATCTTACCAAGTATTTTGGGTCTAGTTTCTAGTGCAATATCATTGGATACTTGAAATAAGACAAAACTAACTTACAAGTAACTTCTCAGGAATATCTATGAGTCAATAATTCCTTAATATTGATTAAAAAACAAAGTACTAGTTCAAGTGGCAGATTTTTTCTCTTGTTATAGGTGAAATAATCTGCCATTGGAACAAGTACTTTTTAAAATTAATATTAGGGATTCATTGACTTAAAACAATCTTCTAGATCTTGCTGAAAAATTACTTTTAAGTTTATTTTGTTTTATTTCAAGTTCACCGAGATATTTACACTAGAAACTAGATCAAAAATAATTGGTAAATGTTTGTGTTTTTGCAGTGTAGCGTTAAAATCAAATCTTAAACTGCTGGTAGTTGTCCTTGGGAAAAAAAAGGCAAGCTCCCTAGAAAATGCATATATTGAGCAAAGCTTTCAGCACTCCTCCAAAGGGGGATAGGGGTCTGCAGCAGAAGAGGTGGGGATACGAGTTCTCCATTGATGTTAGCCCCCATAGACCGGAGCGCGCTGCAGCCTGAAGGCATGTGGAGTTCAGAGCACCACCAGATTTCTCTCAACAGAGAAGAACACCCTCACAGTTATCGGCATAAGTACTGCTGCTTCTCACTCCACCTACACATGCTGACTGCAAAACATTCAGGAGAAACCTTTTCTCCCTTCAAAAAGATGTTGTGGATAAGCTGCATCCTCACCATTGAGGTTAGTAAGAGCAGCAGAGCAAAGGTCTGTGCAGTACAAAAAAAAGAAAAAATTGAAAGACATAATGTGGCGAGAAAGTCACTTGGAACTTTGCATGCTGATGAGCTTGTTGGCAAATCACCTTAAAAGTGACAAAACCAATCATATTCCTGGTGGCCAGTTTAACCACGTTTAGCTGAAGATTAGAAGAGCTTTGACCAAGAACCACAGTGCTGACTCTTCAACGTTAGAGCCCAGATTACTGATTTTGTGAGCTTGCTGCATGATGACTCTCTCAATTTGCTGTAGACTCTTCTGGCTGCGCCTCATCCTCTCTGGCAAAGCGCTTTTACCAGGGGAAGCCTGAAGCCCTGCTGAGACTTTCATTAGAAGCTCATAGAGAGGATGATTACAGGGAGAAAAAAACCTAAACAAACAAGAGCTGGCTGTCTGACAGAGGAGCAACGCTGAAGAACGCCGCTCATTTGAGTTTCTGCTACTGGATTGGGGGAGACTTCTGTGCCCCAGGGGAAGTGATGGATGTAGGAGGAGAATAAATGAGAGGAAAAAAAGTGGAAAACAGATGAAACATGTCTGAAAATAGATTCTGATTTGGTTAAATTAAGGATGACTGGGTCCTGCAGGAGTGTGCTGCCCCAGCAGGCAGGTTTAACCTCTGCAGTGGTGGGCACCCCTAGCTAACAAGTTTGCTGTGCTATCGGCACAGCACTAAATAAAAACATGAATTCTACAAACACTAAAGTACTGCACCAACATAGTATCATCTAATTCATTAAGGCAGGGCTTCAGTCAGAAAGCACACAAGTCATTGGTTGATTTTAAACTGTTTACTGTAGTTCTACAGTAATGCATTCTGGGTACAGAATAAATGTCACTTGCTGCACCGCATCTTGGGTGGAGAACGTGTGGAGAGAAAACGGACCACCAGTGGTCCGGAGACCACAGTTTGAGAAACAGTGATTTAGAGGAAGCTAAATGTGCTTTACATATTCGAGGTACACAAAACCGTTAAAGCGTTACACAAAAAATGAGCTCCAGTGTCAGCGGATTAATGGAAGTGTGCCCAGAATCTCTGTATGATGGCTGTCAAGTACATCTACTCACAGCTGTTAAAATATTGAACCTTATTCAACTGAAAGTTCAGAAAACACCCAAGTAAATTAGCAGGTTGGAATTTATGTGGAATAAATGCTTTCAATGTTGGTTAAAAGGCTAAAGCACTAAGCAAAAAATAAGCTCCACTATTAGTGAATTAGCACATTAGAGGATTAGTGGAAATGTGTCCACCACTATGCCTGTGTTTAGCTTCATCTACACACCTGTTAAAAAGGGTAAAAAACTTGATCTATAATAAATTATCCACATTACATTGTGGACATTGTTCACATATATTGTTTATTTTGTACAACTTGCCTGAAAACAAAGGGCATTTGTTCCCTTTGTTATTACAAGACATATTCATTTCAATCTGTCTATGAAGCTTTATATATAACAGACAGAATTAAGTACAGAATTTATATTGAAAAAGTGAAGGGAACTTTTTGAGAGAATTCAGTGAAAGACTAATATTACAAGTACATATCCTCCACTGGTATCGCCATGATGGAAACACACCTCACCGTCACACCTCCCTCTACGTCTGGCCTTCTCAAATGTATCACCTTAACACTCATCCATTTTCCCAGCCTGCTTCGTCCTCTTCATCGTCGCAGGCAGCTGAAGCCAGAACCAGGCTGCAGGTTCCTCGCATTCACTCCGACAGGCGGCCCCAGCGGCGCTGCGCTCTGCCATGTTTACCGCCTCGCCTGGGTAATAGAGTGATACAGAGCAACTAATGCAAAATTACATTAGCATATCCTGTTTCATTTGATGCTCTTCAGCTCAGTGGTCCCCTTTTTGGCCTAATAGGCGCATTGACAGGTAGACACGCTGCTGGGAGGCTTTTGTTGTGCCTGAAAAGCTCAACATGAAAATTCTCTTCATTTTGCTCCATGTGGCGTGGGCTTTTATTTGCAGCCATTACTCCACGTGCTGTTAATACGATGTAGTTAAACTTCAACATAGACAGACCAAAAAGTGCTACATTAATAACTGTGTCAAATACCCCTAGATGTTTCATTTTGTGGTTATTATTTTGGAGAGTTTGATCTCAACAGGGAGAGTGAACCGAACACTCACTCACATCAGTTCACAGGAATTAATAGCTGATGCAGGGAGATTAAACGTTGTCGTGACTCATGTCATCCAAGATGGAGTGAAGGATATGATCCTGTCCATTATGATCAGTGGTTTAAACTTCCACCTCTGTGATTTTGGGTTGTAGTTCAGGTCTTACTTGATGTTTTGACATGCTAATCAGCTACTCCCAGTTGTAGAAACAACAAAAAACACCTTGTTGCCACAGTTACGTCTGTACCAAAATCACAACAAAATTGCTCCTTTGCTTATTGTGTATAGTGCAAACATAATATTTAAACAAAATTTTAATTACATTACAAATTATGTTTTTCAGAGGTCTTTGAAAATGAATTTGTGGCAAATGTGCTTTTCCAAAAAAGATGTGACAAATTATAAAGTCCATCTGTTGATCTCTCTCTCTCTCTCTCTTTCATTTACTCTTTTCAAGAACATGCTGACAAAATGATGGTTTAGAAACCGACATGAGACATAATACTGTATGATACAGACGTTCAACCTGACATTGGCACTGTTAGAAGGTGAAAGGTCAGCTGTGAATATGATTTTGGTATGACATTTGGAAAAAATAAAGTTAAGGAGTCAGAAATGGACTGACATGCATGGACCTGAAGCGTCTGCTGTCAAATACTTGACCTTATCAAGATACAGTATTTGATATGACCGCAGTCATTGGAAAAAAACTCAACAAAAAAGGGAAAGTGGTTTAAAAACCGACATGACAGTATTATGTGTCATGCTGGTTTTGATTGACGTGACATCCTGTACTCTTGACCAACACATTGTTGTATAATATTGAGCATTTTACTGGAAGAGATGGGCAATAATACGTTAAAATCATCTCTTTTTTCACATAAAACAGTGGTAAAAATAATTTTAACGTCAGAGAAGTACATTAATAATAAAAACTTCACATACTACTTTCTTCATGACCTTTTCTAAAAACCATTAAACATTACAATAATAGTTTTTTTTTAAAGAGACACAAGGTTCTAAAACTAGAACATATTTATCAAATAATTGAAATCCCTGTACTTAATTATAATTTGTAAAAACCAATGCATCGACTGTGAGGACTATTCTTAAGTAATGTTTATAATAATTTATACATCCACTTTGCTTAGAATAAAACAAAAACAACAAAAAATTAAGTATTCTCATCTCACTTTGCTGTGTTGACTAAAAGAAAATATCATTTGTGACGATACAATTGTTGCTGTTTCTGTATAATGCTTTAGTCATTCAGACTGAAAAGAAATGCTCTTTGCACACATTGCCTTTTACTGCTGATTATAGGGTTGTCAAAATAACACTCAATGCTGAGACTAAAAACTGTGACAAGTGCAGCATGGCAATTACATCTGGAGAAAAACCTTTTCATCCATCTTTAGTCCAGCAAACAAAGGCAGAAGCACTAATTCGAGGCATTTTGCCAGTCAATCAATCAATCAATCAATCAATCAATCAATCAATCAATCAATCAATCAATCAATCAATCAATCAATCAATCAATCTTATTTTTGAAGCATCCTTCACATTAGAAGCAGCTTAAAATGTAACACGACAGGCTGTAAAAGTAAACTCCATCCTGTTTTAATTATTTTCATATCCTTACTGGTTTTACTGCAAATGTAAGCTAGACCTGACCGTAAACCGTTGACCCCTGACCTTCCACCAAATTCAAAGCCTCTGTTGTTTTTGGGGGAATCTGTGATTGTTGAATGACGTCCAAAAACTACAAGTTTATCGTTTGTTCAGGTTGAAAAGATCTAAAAGTGGAACTTTATCCTGTGTTCATCACTTGAAAAAATTCGGTTTTTGTTTCCTTTCAGCCATATTTCTGATGCATTCGGGTCTCACATATTTCCTCCCTTGCCTGCTTTTTCACATTTCCACATTTACTGTATTCTGCCACCTCCTCTTATGTGTCGATGGCCGTCGCACCGTCTCCACTTTCACTCCATGAATAATAATGGTGAGGAAGATAATGAGGTATCAGTGCTGTCTCAATGACACTCTCTGTGAATATGGATGAGAGTCGCTTATTATTGCTGAGAGCAGACAGGCAGACCGATAGCAAAGATTGCATTGAGAATTATGAACACCCTTTTTGAAAATAAACTGTAATTTGATTGGTCCAACACGATTCAGGGTCTGCGGTGTAACTGCAGGGCAACAGCAAAAACAAGAACAGTGAAGTATTTCTTTGACCATAGTGTGAACATTTACGTTTCACACTGACCGTTTGAGGACAGAAAAGAAAAAGCAGCTTTTATTCAGGGCTTTACAGCTGCAGTGGGAAAATGGGATGTCGTTGAGGGGAATTAATTTTCCTGTGGAAGGTGTTTACTCTTCAAAGACTCATCCTTGTAATGGACTGTCCCCAGGAAAACCACAGGATACCCTGTTAGGGTAGGATGGACTTGTCTTGATCCAGTGGAGGAATGTAAAACACTGCAGAGCAAAATGGAAAATATCCCGGACCATAAAGTTTTAAACCGGAATACAGGGAATACAAAGGCAATGATGTTGTACCAAAGAGGTAACTGTCCCTCTGGTAAGACTACTATCCATATTTAGTCTGACATTAAAATGAATACACAGCAAAAAGCAAGAATCAGTTATAAGGTTGGGCCCAGTATGTAGATGGCTCTTATTATTCGGTAGATTGACTGAATCACTAAATTGCTGTCTTATGTGTTTTTGTGTGACTGTTATGACCTCCCCTTCGCAACAGACTGATTGAAAATGGCACCATCAAAAAAAAATAAATAAATAAAAATCTGTCAAAATTTGGATGGTCTTGAGTCTTGGAGGGTCTTCCAGTGTTCTTAAAGGATGCTGTGTGTGTCCTATTTGGAGCGATGAAGAAAAACAATGTTTTCACACCTGATAGTCTTATAGACTCTGTTCAATCTGGGACCAGAATTCTAACATTTGCTAGTTTTTCAGCTGCTGCGGTTGGTTCACTTTCACACTGCGCTCTCATGAGTGACGGTGCATTTGAACCGTTCACTTCAACTGAACTGAGGCTGAGGTTTATAGGTGGACCAGAGGTCACTTTTATGGTTTGCACCAGAGTTCAGCGAACCAGACTTTCTAGACAAACGAACTGGAGTTAAAGCACTCTAAACAGGGCCGGTGTGAATGCACCCTAAGGATTCCTTGACAGTTTGAGCATGCACAAAACATTGATGGTGATATAATGGTGGTTTGCTACTGTCTGGTAGCTTTTTTGACATCTATGTGGAGAACCCTGGAAGACCCAGTGGTGGCACAAGAATTTGAAGGAGGAGTGGGCATTTTATACCGTTTAAATAAGTCTACAACCTAATCATACCCAGAGTCATGTACTGTGTCTCTATTGGACAGATTTTCAAAGCAGTGTATTTCAAACATCCATAAGTCTGACCCCAACCTAGAATCCATGACTTAGGAGCAACTAACGTTTTCAGTATTGGTTATTTTGGTCGTTTGGGACCGAAACAAAGTGTGTTTTTCTTTTATCACCTGTCTTTCAAACATGGCAAGAACAATGCATTACTAGAGCAGACTTACTTTAGAACAAATACCCAAATATACAGGTACTGAGTCTCCTCTAGGATTTTTCTTTTTTAAATCATGGTGCTGGCCTGTCCAGAGGGAACACTGTGTACATGGCCTAACTATATTAATTAACTATGTTACTGTTGTTGAAATATGTTAACGTTAGTGTAGTTTTCACTTTGAACTGAAAATGGATTCAGCTTCACCTTCAATGGAAGGTGAAGCTGAATCCACCTTCCACCTTTCTTCCACCTTTTCTCTCCCTCTACTCTGTACTGTCATCTCTAGTTTTTCTTTGCTCCTGAAAGCAGCGCAGCGCACAGTGTCCAGACAGGCAGGAGGCAGCAGCGGTGTTGGTTTTTCAAAACTAAGTAAATGTTAATATTTTATGATATTTAAATTTATTTCAAACTCTGAGTATAGGTGGCATATATAGGCTTTATATATACATTTATACATTCAAAAAGCAAATTATTCTGAATGTGTGACAGGTAGCCACAATCAATTCCATGTAGAGAAAACCCTGATGTGGTGACAGTAATATTGTTTTTTGTTGTACATAACATAGCAATAAGAACAAACTCACAGAGAAAAAAAATCATTGAATATAAACGTTTACCATTAAAGATTTGCAGAAAATTAAGCCCCCTACTAACTTTTTCCTCAATTAGTAGCTAATTGTTTCTGCATTATCTTTATAGCAGGAGTTAATTTGCACCAGGTTGTTAATGCTTCACAAATGGTTCTCCCAATTTTAGGGCTTTCAATCAGAGAAGGTGACATAATACTGTGCTGAAGATTAAAAAAAAAGCTAATAAATGAAAAAGAAAACTAAACAAAGCAAAGATACCACAAAACTCCTAATATTTCCTTTAAAATAAACATTAGACACTTCTTACATATTTTATACTGTTCAAGTTGTTGGAGGATCTCAAACATAATATGACTGTAGCCAGTTTCTCTTAGAAATAGTGGACATGGAACATACAATTCAAGAAGGCAGATATGTGTTGATCTTTACCTCAGGAAATGGACAGTATATAGTTGTTGTTTGTCTAAAATTGCCCCCATCTGTAGATAACTAAAAACTGTGACAAACATGGTTGGATCAGGATGCACTGCTAGAGAACTGCAACACAGTCTGTCCTCTTGTAAATAATGTCTCCATAACAACTATTTATTTTCAGCTATTGGACAGATCTTTACCAGTGGTGTCAATACCTGTGGAGGGTGCTGTGTGTACTGAGGACACTAATGATGATTAAACAACAGATGATCAGCAATTAGCAAAGATGTGTGAGACAGAAACTGGTGGTAAGCTAACCTAAAGCAGAGGGGGGCGGGACTTTGAAGCAAAACTAACAGAACGGTTGCCTATGGAGACAAAAGAAGCTCATAACTAGAAGACATTCAAGTGGAGTGGCAGACATACACACACACAGAAAAGCCTTAATTTAATCTGAGTGTATTTTTATAGCACCATTTCACAGGAAATGTCATTTTAAGGCACTTTAGAAGACAAATGGAGCCAATTCATATCCAGTTACATAAAGATCAGTTAAAAGCCTTGACTTTATGCAAAATGCTGCAGCAGAAACCCTGTTGAAAATCGAAGAGACAAAATGTTTCTCCTGTTTTAGCTTCTCTTTATTGGCTCCATTTAAAATTCTCCTTCTCACATATAAAGCCCTTCATTATCAGCTCTGTCCTACATCAGAGATCCTGTTAGTCCAGATGTTCCTAACAGAGCCCTGCTGGTGTACTGCTGGTTCCTAGAGGTTCAAAAAGTCGAATAGGAGGCAGGCTAAGCTGGAGGCAGAAACCCTTTCTACTTTCCTTCATGATAAATCAGGTAGTCTTTTGTGTGATACTTGCTTTATTTGATTTAAAAATATTGTTTTGGAATAAAATAAATGCATGTCAACTACTATTTTCAGTGCCTTCAACTGTTGCATTGGTGTGAGATAAAAGAAAAAGGATACAATCCCTTGTATCTTCTGCTGTATGTTTACGGCTTATGTCCAAAGTTAAAGTTAAATAATATAGGACTGGTTTTTACATTTATGTACCTCAGCAGTATACAGATAGAAACCACTTTGACGCAGCTGTTTCATGAAGGTTCTTTCTGACCCTCTAGAGCTGTGGGGTCCAAACTTTTTCCCCTGTGGGCCAAAACTGGCAAAGTGAAACTACATTTATTTTCATTAAATTAAAATGCAAAATTGTATGAAGTTTGTGATTTTTATTTTTGTTTTTCATTTTTGTCTTACCTGCTCAACAATAAATAAAGTTGTTTAGAACTTGTGCACCAGAACATAAAAAAGCTTCAAGCCTTCAGGATTTTTTGGGTCATCAGTTGCTTTCTATTTTGTTGGCCAAATTTTTTCTTACAAAATCATTTCAAGAGTCACAAATTTCCCCCCGGTCCACATTTTGGACAGCCCTGCTTCAGAGCTTAGAGAGAGTTCGACACATATGGTTGAAATAATTCTAGACTGCATTACTGTCAAGTATCCAGCCTCATGGAGCGAGTCTTTATCAGTGCAGAAAGTATGACTTGAGATATAGTGGTGTTATTATTGCATCCCTGTTACAGTATTTGAGTCCCGGTTGCACCGATGCTGCATATGGGCGGTGCTCATGGCACGGGACAGCTGCAGCGTGTGGAGAAATGTCCAGGACAGACTGATTTATCTGTTGGTCAAATGTTGTTTGCTAGTGTTTACTTTTGCAGTTTGAGATTTATGGAATCTTATGTCTCTTTATTCTATTCTGAAAATCCAAAAAGAATTTTCAGTTCAATTCAAGTTTATTTGTTTAGTACATTTCAGCAACAAGGCAGTTCAAAGTGCTTTACATCATAAACTCGTAGTACAGTCACCAATTACGAAAATGAACCTTACATTGTGTCAAATGCCACCATCAAAATTGTTAAGCAAATACACATCAAATATGATGATTAATTTTCAATTTACTACAAACCAAAAGCAGCTCTAAACAGATGGGCTTGATTCAAAGGAACTCGATGTTGCAGCATTTCTGCAGTTTTCTTCTTTCAGGCAAAATTAATGATTTTTGAACATTTTCTTACTTTTACCAAAAATATTGTTAAAATTGTTTCTTCTCATAAATGTGGATCCATCAAAATGTTTTTTATGCGCCAACATTTTTGTGAACCTAACTAAAGAATATATAGCAATATCATTAATAGTACACATGGTTTTCCTGACCGAAGTAATCATAAGCAGCAATCCGCCGAAACATGCATCACTACCCAGCTGAATATCTTGATACAATTTTTGTCCTTTTACCTCATCAGGCCTCTTCTTCTTCTCCTCCTTCTCCTCCTATTGCCTCCTCCTGAGCAGTGATCCCATCAGCTAATCCTGTTCACTTCCTTTGCTTAATCACACCTCCATTACCTGCTTGATGGTGTCTTTCTTAACCTTTTCACACTATACTTTGTTCCTTTTCTGTCTCTCTTCAATAGTCTGACCTTTTCCTTTTTCCAAAGAGTCCATCCAGCTTAATCAAACACCTTTTAATTTCACTAATGGCTTAACTTCATCGTTGCGTCACCTTGATTCTCCCCTAAATCCCAACCTGAGGCTCTGCCTTACATAAACCACTGCTCTCGCTAATAGCACCTTGTGATTATTTTCTTCTTGCCATGTCACCATAAAGTGAAGCCAAACTGCACAGTTCTCTTAATGTCTTTCTACTCTAGTTACAGTGCTTATGAAAACAGTTCACCCTCTTGTTAAGCCTGTTGTAATAATAATCAATTAATGGCATGATCAATTAAAATGAGCTTGATCATTTCCATTTTGATGATTAATATTTTTTGAAGGGTATTTTTATATTTTTTATTTCTGTTTTAGTTATTGGTTTTGGTTTTTGCGTTTTATCCTATCTTCCAGTTTGCAATAATTACTGGGGGAATTTATCATCCAGGAACACTTGCTGTGGTGACAGGCCTCCTTTTTGGATCTCTTACCCTTTTATTACTTTATAAATCAACCATAGTCAACAAAATAAAAGCCTTAATTATTTTCTACAAAAATAATGACAAATTAAAATATGTAACATCGATATTCGCCCCCCTTTAAAGTCACTAACCTAATTTAACTGAGGTCCAGCCAGTTGGCTGGTTATAGTTAAAGAGTCCATTCATTGGTTAAGTAGTCTTCGTGCTCACCATTACAGCATGAAGACAAGACAAAAGGTATTTTATTAATTTCTTTTTTGTTTTTGTCAAAGAACAGCACATTTTGTTATTCACAATTGATTTGTGAAAGCAATAAAAGGGTAAAATATAAAAAGAGTTGAATATTTTTTATAAGCACACTAAACTTTTACCATAAATTGCTGAACAGAACGCTACAACAAAAAAATCTGAATTTCTGAGCTGCTTCCTGTGAGGTTCCATTGACAAGACACTGGGTACCAATAAGGATTCTGGTTAAGCAGAGAAAAGTTTAGCACAGCTGCATACGCGTGCATCGTGAACAAGTGCTTACCTCTTCATATGTTTGTTACCTAAGGGATAAACAGTATCATGAAACAAACATCCATTTTAGATGAAATCTCAGCCACAGAACATGAGATAATGTGAATTGTCCAGAGCGACTGGACGTAAATGCATCGTTTTACGACATTTACAGACAAGTCATGAGGTAGCAGGCAGGTACAGGTTTGACTGGCCCCCCTGGTGGGACTCATCATGATTCAAATCACAGGTTAATGCAGGCGATCAGGATAAATGGTTCTGTTTGACAGTAAGAAGCTTTGACAGGGGAGGTCATGGCACATCTTGTATCCTCACCAATGTCAGTCTCAGAGGTTGATATTTTTAATTTGTTTTACATACTTTAAAAAAAAATATCTGTGGGTTCAGCTGTAAACTCAGTGATCCGGTTTAATGCCGGTTTGTACAAAATGTTTTAATCTTTTATGTGGGAAAAAATATATATATATTTTTTTGAGAAATATTTATACACTTGAGTGCAAGCTTACCATATTTCCCATTTATTTAGAAATCGTTCTGGGTGAACGAGACCTTGTCCATGTTGCTGATGTGATCCGGTTACATGTCATGTTCAGCTCCCTGCTTTCTGACCAACTCTCAGACGCTGTCGACTTTGGCTTGCAAGTCTGTTGACAGTTCCTCACGGTTCTCTGCAGCAGGTAGGTAAGGAACACCCACACCTCGCTGATGGAGAGGAGACGTAGCACTAGGAGGAGCGCCTGCAAAGGCACTCATAATCACCTCTTTGGGAACCACCAGGGCATGGAGATGGAAGTACAGCGGTGACATCTTCCTGCTCCCATCTGGGGACTCTTCCATCTAGCTTTCCTCGTGGTTACAGACTGAGCTAAATATTTAGCTCTAGGCTGAATATTAGTTAGCAAACTAAACATTTAGCTTTACACTAAATATTTACCTTTAAGCTGTTGACTAAATATTTAGCTTAGAGATAAATGTTGCCTTATTTAGCTTTCTAACTAAATATCTAGTGTAGAGATAAATATTTAGCTTCAAACTAAGTGTTTAGTTAGGACACTAAATATGATTTTGTTTCATTTGCTAACCACATACTTTAGATTTAGCTTTAGTCTAAATATTTACTGGACTAAAAATTTTGTTTGAAACTGTGACAGTTATAAATGAATGAATAACATGGTAAAAAAAAATTACTTTAAAAAATGAAGCCTAATTTTTTTCCTCCCCAAAATGTTGCTATTTAATTTTTGACTAACTTTATGAATGGCACCACCATAATGTTCTAAACATGTAAAAAAAAAATATATATTATATCTTAATATAATATCTTCCAATGGGTGATAGGTTTCATCTTAATATTAGCACAATATACTGAATCCCATTATCTCTGTTTTATCCCATCTGTCTCTCTTGGATCTTCATTCCCTGCATTGCTGCTTAAATTACCTTGTTGCCTTTCAGATGATCGTAAAATTTCTAGACCACATGACTTGTGTGCATGATCTGACTTAAATCAGTCTTCGAACTGGTGAAAGGAAATACTAGAAGGAAATGCCAATGGGAACCACACTTGCTGGAAAAAACACTCCTTTGATCCTTTTAATTGACGGCAATATAAACAAATTATTCAAAGAAGAGATCAGTGATGAATACTGAATTTACAGCTTGTGTTCAACATATTAACACCTTTACTTCCCTTTGAGTGGATTATTAAACAGTATTAAAGAACACCAGCAGAGAATCCTCTTGTGTCTTCTTTATATTTCTGCTAAAACATTTTTATATTTGCATATGAGCAACAAATGCATGATCAGACATGGAGGATTCACCTCATACATAAAAACATTTCGCTGCTCTGGAGCTGCTGCCTTTTGCATCTCCTTCCTATCTACTGAGTGCAAAGCCATCGAGTGAGTCAGTGGGTTGTTTTTTATGCTCCAACATCCACCGATGAGCCACAACCAAAGAGGAGAAATGTTCACTGTATGAGGAGTTCAGCAGATGAATAATGCAGAGATGGAGCCGTGGAGCTTCTCTGTTCTGGAAGATGTTAAAGATGCTGTGCTGTTGTGTGTGTGTGGGCGTGTACGTGCGTGAGTGTAATGTTAGAGGTCATCTGCATGTATCTGCATTGGTGCATTACACTAACAGTTCTTCGAATATTACAAAATCTCCCTTCCAAATTATTAGTTGAATCCTCTTCACAGGCTTCACAGATTAGTGACTTATGATAGTGAAACACTTCAAATAAACCCAGATACAATAGAAACTATAGCATATACAGTGATTAGTGTTGTTTTTCATGTTTTATTAAAAGAGTATCTGTCTACACCCACCAGGGACGGACCAATCCACTTTTTTCACTTCTGATATGATACAAAAAGGCAGTTGTTAAAAACATTTAAAACATGTCTCTTTTAAATCACAGATATATGTACTGAATTACAAATTTATAACTCTGCACCAGTGCAGCACACTTAAATACACCGATAGCTTCACAAGTTTGGTCAAACATGTAAAAACAACACAATGAGGAGTATAACAGCCAACGTAAAGCAAATAATAAAGAAATCGAGAAAAAAAAATAGATCGACTACCTTGGTCAAACATGTAAAAAGGAAACTGCAACAAACCTTTCAAATGGTTCAGAAAGTGCAATTAGGATTTCTAAGAATAATGTAGATTGAAAATTAGACTGAACAGATCTTCCCTTATGGATCGCCACATTGTCACAGATACTCAGCCTAGAATATTTCTTAGTGTCTGCACCAATACAGATATTAATATAGGATCGGTGCATCTCTAACACCCATCCATCATCACGTTACTCATTCTAGACACTGAAATTGTAAAATAAACCATCATTTAAAGAGGAAAACTCCCTGAATTTGTACATTTGTTCTTACTGGCTGACTGAGCAGACAGTAAAAATCCTCTCCTTAACTCAGGAGGAGTCCTCTGGTTGGAACATTGGTAGGTTGACCCTCCACCTTATCGTGACATGACCTTGGGCAACACGCTGCTCATGCCGTAGAAAGGTCAATTGAACTCTGTAGAAAACAGAAGGATTGATGTAAAAAGTCCACCAACCTGCATCAGATGCTCTTGTGGAATAAGTAAACTAGAATCTTCCAAAGTGGACTGGACCACAGGTTTGAATTTCTAAGGGAAAAGTGACATATTGTTCAGCATAACAAAAAACTCCCCAAAAAACAAAACAAACCAGAGTAATAGAATTTTTTGAGAGCTCACAAGAATGCAGAAATCAGAACAGAATGATCAAAAGATGGGAAGAGCCATTAAGATAATCAGGCTGCTAAAAGGCTTTTTGTTGTTCAGTGCTTCTGTGTATCCCTGAGCAGCTGCAATGTGAATTATCCTGCCGAGGGACAAACATGGAGAAATGTTATCTCACTCTAAACTGACTGTCAGTCCAGGAGCTTTGTTGAATAAGACTGGCTGAATGGTAGATGTGGAAAAGTCGCTAAGAATAAGAATAAAAGGAACAGACCAGATTACCTAATTAGTAAGTAGGAAAATGCTGAGGATGTTCATGTAGGGTCTTAACAGAGTTTTTTTTTTTAAGCATCTCTGTAGCGTTAGCTCTTCCAGACTGAAGTTGGCTCCTGAAATGCTGAGAATCTAAAGTCTTGGCTCTATTGTAGATTAGGGCTGGCAATAAAACTATATCTATCGTGACAAATGTCATCAGTATCAATAAAAAAAAAATCCATCTGATAGAATGAACTCTAATCCAGAACCACACTGCATAACTGGGAGATGTAGGCAGATGAAAGGCTTTAGCCTCGCAACCAGCTAAGAAAGGTCTGACGATATAAAATTACTCACTCATTCGTTGGTTACCTAGCAACAACGTGTTGTGTAACATGGACAGTAGCAGTTTCTTGTTGCCCCCAACATACTCGGGCGTACTTCGTTAATTGGCTGTCTAGACTTCACCAACTGCGCATCTCTTTGACGCAGCGACTCACACAGGACACAGCTGGGCAGGAAACAGTGTTCACATCCAGTGTGACACCGAGCTGATGATGTGGAGACAGCACAACCAGCGGTAAAGACGTTTTAGCGTTAGGATGAGGTGGTTTTATGGCTATACATCGAAATGTGTTTCAAGATGGTGATTAAAAAAACTGCGATCAAAGCATTTTTTCGCATCACGCGGGTCACAAGTTCAACGACCTCATGTTACTACTGGTGAAAATGAGGAAGGAGATGACAGGAAGTGGTTGGAGGATGATGGTTTGTTTTTGTTTTTTTCATACTATGTGAAGCTCACAGCATCACACAGTTCATAAAAAGTTGTGTGTGATTTGAACATGTGTTTTTTGACATCAACAGATCAGCACAAGAGATTTTTGCATATTTGTAGTGGAAATCCAGCTACTGACATGTGAAATGACTACATCTGACTTTGACATCAGATTTTTTTTTCTTGTAAGAAATGACAGGGCCAGTTTTCCACTTACTTCTCAAATAAATGATTATTCTATCAGGCTGACCAACCGACCAACATATTAGAAATAGATTCTACACTCTTTTCTCATACACATTGGTTTTCTTCTCTTGAGTTATTAAATTTTGCTCCATCTTGTGGACTGCTTGGATGACATATGCTTCATTTGGCTGCTTCTTGGTGCAGGAGACAAAGACAGATGTTACTGTACATGGTCCAGGGACATGCTGTGGAAAACAAATCACATTCTTATCAGATATGCCAAAAAACGCTATTTTTATGCTTTCCAGTGTAACTCTTGTATCTCGGAGTGAAGTGTACATTTACCTACATTAAGATACCAAAATATTTCCCCCCACTACGTGAAATATGTCTTACAGCATGTTGTTCAGCTGCTGTCAGCATGTGAGTGTCTAGTGAAGTAAGTATTTCACTATGGAACAGGGAATGCTGCTGCTGCAAAATTGAGAACCTGCTGGATCTATGATTGTGACTACTTTTTTGAAGTAGGAATAAAAATGTTTCTTGCGTCTCCCTATTGTGCTGATAGACTTGGATTGTCACTGCATTGGTGATCATCTTTCAGCTGGCAACAAGTTATTTAACTCCAATGAGAGTCAGTAAATAACCATATGGAAAGATGTTAGTATGTTAAATAAAGATCCGCTGCACAAATTGTGCAGGTTAAAAAGCAGTACACTGTGGAAATATGGGACTTATGTGAGGTATAAAATTAGATCTGTTAAAACAAACTGTTTGATTAGACCCTGGCGTCATCTCTGCTGACCTAATGGTGTCCTTCATCAGCATGTCCTTAACTCCGCTGTGACTTCTGCTGCTTGTTAAGCTGAAACAGACTGCTGAAAATGTCACGCTGCCATTTGAGTGTTCGGTTTTAAAGCACTCCACAATATCCAAATTGAAGCCGTGCAAGAAAACAAATGTCATTTTATGGTAGACACCATATGAAGCACACTCCATCTGTCAAGCAGAAAACATTAAAAAACATGAACAAGAGAACCAGACACAAAATAAAACAATATTAATGGTTCTGAATTTTTGAAAGTTTTGTTAACGGGTTATGAGGAGGTAGTGTCTGCAGTTTCAACTTTGTAAGCATTGTAATTTATTTCAAATTCGGATAAGCTGATAATCATAAGTTTGTCTGACCAAACTGACCAAACTTTCTGTGTTTCACACAGGAAGATATTTGTGGCGCACTGCCTCCAAACTAAATTTCCTGTTGCTCTAGCTACTTCTCTTTAAGTAACTGCCAAATTTTAAACCTAATGCTGGTCTTCTGTGTATTTCTACTCATTCAGATAAATGTAATTTATTTATTATTTAAGTTAGAAAATAGACTGCTTTTAATTTGAGTCACATCTTCATGCAGAAGCCTGATAAAAGAACACAAAGCAGCTAAGGAGCAAACAAATGGCTTGTTTCCACTTCCCCTAAAACTTGGTATGTCGGGTGTAATTGTTGCAGCAGTACAATTACTGCTGCAATTGTAAGGAGGTAACAGGTGTGTCAAAAACAGGATGTTGCCGGTCAAAAGGTGGAGTTGAAGAGGGAAGCGTATGGTGGTCAGACCAGGTGAAGAAGCAGGATAAAAGGCGACCCCTCTGAAGCAATGTGAGTGATCTGCAGTGGTGTGAGTGATGGAGGTCTTCTAATGGCCTGTTCATGAGGAGCAGCTGGTTCAGCAGATGATGGGGTCAGGTGTTTGGCCGTGGATGGACACAGGTGCTTCATCTTGTTTTTTTTTTGTTGGAAGAGTTTCACATCTGACGTTTTTAGTGAGGCGCTTAGAGTTCAGCTCAGTCTCTTTACGACTTTGGTGTAATAGCCTCCATCGTTTGCTAATTATCTGCTCTCTACGTTTCACGGTTTACTGATGGACAGTCTGTCTGTCCATCAGTGTTGGACTGATGGACAATAAGGTAAACTGGCAAAGAGGCAGATAAAACTGAAATTATTAATTAGACCAAAGGCTATCAAGCTTATTTAGGAAACTAGTGCTTACAATGGGAAACAGGATGGAAAAACTACCAGTACAATACCAATACCACTTCCAGGCCTGCTATTACAATGCAATGAGAGCAGTGACTTCTATTCAGAAAGCTCTATGCATATTATTCTTAAAGAACACCACTTGAGTTATCCTTAGTATGTGTACTAATTGTAGCTTATACACTGTTTACATTTTAAATGCAGCATGTCAACAGGCTATGGTTAGGATTTTAACTCTTTACAGCTTATCCACTGCCATTTTCATACTACATGGAGTACGTAACTCTAGGTCAACGTGCTTGTGATAGCTCTTCTGTAATCTGTCACAAAACTTGTGCCAGTAGTTAGTAGGTGTGTTTTCATTGCATATGTGTGCCAACCTTTGTTAGTATTCTTCTAGTGTAAAAAAACAAAAAACAAAAAAAACAAAAACAATGCTGTTTCCATTAAATAAGAAATGCCATTAAAATCACGTGTGAATAAATTTGTTAATGTGTGAAGTCATCACAAAACATCCTCCAATTACTTCCTGTTTTCTTCTTCTTCTTCGTGGTTTGCACCAGCAGTAACATCCGGTTGTTGATGTTTTTCTCAACCAATAGTTTGTATCCAGTAATCTATGTCAGTCCTGTTCTTACATGTTAGGACAAAACTGTGATTCTTTGAAGAAAGCATTAAGCACTTCCTGTGCTGGAAGCTGAGTTCATCCAGGATTTTTAGTTCATTGCACATGATTCAACTGAATCTCTATTGCTTTCTTTTTCCTATTTAGCTTTAGAGGCCGAGAAAAATTGACTAGCGTACAAGCTGACAGTTTGACATGCTCTCCTGTCCTTTTTGGTCCTGAAACCAAGTTTTTCTCTGCTGGCTTTTCAAGAAAATGCTGCATTCCAGCCCTGCAGCACATTTATTAGTCAAATCGAGCTTCACACGCTCTGACAGCTCAGTCTGATATGGAAATGTGGATTGAGACCCAGTTTTGTTTTAATGCGTAGAACAGGGAGTTCAGTGGAATTAATGTGCATGTCTGCCTTGTTCACTGAAGTATTAAAAAATAGATGGCGTCTGTATTTAGTAATGTTGCCCTGTTTGTTATTGGGAAAAATGTTGTTTCAACGAAATGACATTGAAATTACATTGGTGTTTCGGGGCCTGAGACTGCAGTCTGACCCATTTTGTGAACTGTAGAGTAAAATGTGCAAACAGAAAATCGAACCTAATGTCCCTCCGTAGCAGTCTGACAAATATCAACTGCCTCAGAACTGAAGCAGGAATCAGTGGAGAATTGGGAGGGGGAGTACTGGTACTTCACAGCCCAGGCCTGGGTTTGAATCCTGATCTGGGCTCTTTCTGCATGCAGTTTGCATGTTCTCCATACACATGCAGGTATTTCCACAGTCCACATGACTGACAGGTTAGTGATTACTCTCAATTAACCTCAGATGTAGGAGTGTGTGCTTGGTTGTCTCTCTGTGTTGCACTCTGCCACACTTGTCTCTTTAAACATGCAAATCCTAACATGGAGTATTATGTGCATACACAGCATAGATCACTGGATTTCAACTGTGTGTGTGTGTATATGTAGGTGTGCGTGAGTTTGTGTGTGTGTGTCGCTCACCTCTGCACATACAGAAAAGACCCAAATATAGTGTCCATAGCTAAAAGTCTTTGCCACCCTGTCAAGACATTTAATCAAGAAAAAAGTAAAGTGTCAATCCAGTGAGAAACCATAAAGTATTAATGACCTGAACCAAGGCCAGGGGGCAAAGAAAGTGTGACACCATTCTTCAGTGGAATGTAAAAACAGTCTTAAATTCTCCTTAGAACGTGTGTGAGTGAGCTTTCAATCATCCTGTCAGCGGTAAAACACAGAAACTAGGTGGCTCCGCTGACCTCCAGAACCCTTTTTTCCCCCTCCACTGCTCTTCCTCAATCGATCCATCAGGCCCGGACTCCTCCTTTGAGCCAAAGTTCGACACATTCATCACTTCTCTGCAAGGCGCCAGGTGCTATCTTACTGCTTTTCTGTTCCTACGCAATTCATCTGAATTGCAGATTTCCTGGGAGGAAGAAGCTGAACAACAGTCGTGAGCAGCGGAGTGCCCCACCAAGCTCGACTCCAGGCGACGAGGCTGATGGGTGGAAATCTAAAAATAATGGCAGACACAAACAGGAGGAGAAACAGTAGGAAAAAAGTAGGATAGTGCCGAAATCTGGGACTCACAGCGCGTTCACACTTTGAAAAACACTGCCTCCAAGGCTTGCATGCCTTTAATGTACAGTGTAAAAACGAACCCACACACATAAAACTGCACACACACACACATACACACATAGAGTATAAGCTGTTTAGCATAGCAATAAGGAAGAGGAGGATGTAAGTATAACAAAAGAGGCCAGGAAGATGATTCTCCTGTTCTTTATCAAGAGTACATGCTGGCAGAATTCCCAAGCTGCCTGCTCCAAACTGTAATTTATCCCAACTCCTTCAGACTCTATCTGAAAACTATTAGCACTTAATATTTACATTACAAGAAGCTGCACAGGATTTGGAGCTGGAGGACGCTCTTTAACTTCATTTAAAGGGGCAGTATCATAAAGGAAATGGTCGTTTTTAAGCATTACATCGTGTTATGATGTTATTATTCCGTCACGAAAAACATGTCTTCAGTGTGGTGCTGTGGCGGCTCACGACCCACCTATCGTGGCGGTGGTCGCAGGTTCAATTCCCGGCCTGGCGACATTTGCCTCATGTCTTCCTTCTTTCTCATTACTCTCTTTCCTGTCAAACTACTTTCAAATAAAGGCCACTAGAGCCAACAAAACCTTTAAAAACACATGCCTGGAGTCTTTTATATTCTTTCATGCATGTTTGAGAAATCCTTTAATTTCCCATGGCAACCATCCAGCTGTCGACCGAGGACTGCCATTGAGGAGGAGCTGTGATTTCCAAGCTTGTGCCTCACAGAGCTTCCCTCCTCTGCGACTCTCCCACTCAGCTCCTTCAAACTAGCCAGCAGCAATTAGCAAACACCTGGTGGAACTGTGCAGTACATCCTATTTCTCAACAATACATGTAAAAACGTTGTTAAAGGGTTAACAGAGGAGCCATGTTGCGATAACTTCCTGAAGGTGGAGTTTCAGAAAGAGCAGGAGTTTTTAAAGAGACAGAGGCCCGATTTTAAGATGCTAAATTGCAGAGTTAAATTTATTTTAAATCATATTTGGTATATGCCACATTTTTATAGCAACTGAAGTTAATTTAGTTACTTGATTGTGCTGTAGGATGGCAAATAGGCAAGGAAAACACATAATACAGCTCCTTTAAAAGTGATAAAATAAACATCCCTTGTTTCTAATATGTTTATGCAGGTTGGAGGCAGAACTATTGCAGCCGAGTGCTTTTTGTACACCGGAGTGACATATCACTGCATTTCCTGTGTCCTTTTGGTGATAAGTCTGGGCTTTCTCTGCCACTCTGACAGGCTGATGAGGCTTTTAGAACCAGGCTGGGTTCTTGGAGAGAGAGAGGAGACAGGAGGCGAAGAAAGGAAGTCTGTGAGGTGTGGGAAGTGATTGACAGAGGATTGAGGAAGGATGTGGGTAGACTGCGGAGGAATGACATGAAGTCAAGCACACAAAGAGTGACGGGAGGGGGGGAAACGGGGGAGAGCAGCATCGGACATGCAGTGGTCTAATTCTTTCACACCATAAATGAGGCCTGCCAACACTGTGAGGACTGGAGAGAGACTGAAGTCTGTTTTTTAAGAATTCAACCCCCACTGTGCATCCTCTAATGACTTATTTGTTCAAGAAAGGCAGAAAATAAAATCTACTTTAAATTTTTAAAGTAGATTGAAAAATTTAAAACAACTTGTTTTGGTAAAAGTTGGTTACTTTTATAAAAACAAACAAACAAAAAAAAAACATATACCGTATTTTCCGGACTATAAGTCGCAGATTTTTCATAGTTTGGCCGGGGGTGTGACTTATACTCCGGAGCGACTTATGTGTGGAAATTTACACATTATTATATCATATCACATGTTATTTTCACACTAAACCGCAAGAGAGTGGTCTAGGCCTGTGTTATTCTACCTTCGGAGAGGTAGAAGAAGTTAGCCGAGCTGTTTAAAAACGACACAAGACGAAGATTTTATTGCGTTTAGTGATTTGGACACGGATGGTTTGGTTAACTTGTTAGCATGCTATTTATGCTATAGTTATCGGAATAACTCTTAATATGTTATGTTAACATACCAGGCACGTTCTCAGTTCGTTGTTCATGTGTCATGTAACGTTAGCA
>CAEFZX010025929.1:0-48283 GCA_903066825.1 Alfaro cultratus
TCAAGAAATGAACCCTTTCTCGAACCAGTTGGCTCAAGTGGTTCAATGCCTCATGAGGCTTCATCTCACCATCACTACTAAATACCTTTCAGCAATATAATGTAGATCAGCTGAATTGGCCATTGAACTTTGACTTTCCACATTGCTTCCAACATGCCATTAACAGACTTAAGACAAACTGCCACAAAAAATAGCAGATTTTAGCTAGATTTTCCAGAAATGTGGTTCCGCAAGCAAATTCAGTTAAATTGTTTGGAGAAATTTTATGACATTTCTATCAAAAAACAAAATGAACAGTAGCTGAAATATTGTCAACCAATCGGTTTCCATGCCAGGAAAGAAAGAAAAAAAATCATGGACTTACCTAGCAGTGTTTAGATCAGCAAATATGAAATAAACTAAACTCTAAACTTGCTAAATGTCTCAGCTCCAATCAGCTGTCAATAACAATTTTATTGTTGCATAACTTTTATATCAATTAAAGCAAAAAAATATATATACAAATTGTTTCGCAGATAAAAGTGACCATCTGGAAGGTACATGGATGTAAGAAAAACTACAGTAAACTGGTTTATTTGCGAAATTATGGAAACTATTGGAATCATGAAGAAAACAAATAAAGCAGGTGCAGCTAATCAGTTTTGCTTGATTGGCTAAACATTGGTAAGTGTAAGCACCTCTATGAAATCAAGATTTGCATTAACTGAGTATCAAAGATCAGAGAAAAAATAATCTTTAAGAAGTCACTTGTGGTGTTGATAATCTGGGAATGGGTCTGAAGCCCACCACTCAACAGCTGGAAAGGTTAATCAGTGACTAATATTTATGAAAAAGTTAGGAATTTTTCCAGATGTCACATCAAGAAGTACAAAGCAATAACAGGTACATTTTAGAATTTTTTTAATGGTTATGATTTTGAACTAATAAGCATTCTGATGTAAAATATAAGATAATGAATATGTTTATCAGTCGCACGTGAAAAAAAACAACTTCTATCTCCTGTGTGTGTGAACCCTTTGTTAAATCCTAATGGGTTCCCATGAGGGACTAACACTCTTCAGTGGGGATGTTGTTACTATGTGAAAGTGACTGAAACTTTATTTTTTCTATTATCAGAAAGCAAAATGATGCAAAAAGACCTTCTTAATTCCAATGGGACTTTCCCAGTTAAATAAAAAAAAAAAAAAAGGAATAATCTGATTGCAGCTTGAAAGCAGTATTTCTAGAATATTTACTGACGTGTTTAATTCAGGCTGTGAGAGTAATAACAGGATCACTGAACTTATTACAATGTAGCTCAGTTTAGTCTTTGCGAGGTTTTAAGATTCACCAGTGATGGAACATGCTGGATTTAGAAATGTTTGCAGAATTTTTTAAGTCTTGGAGTTCACACAGAAACTACTGTTGTAATAATGCTAGCTATGCTAATTGCTAATACACTATGCTAAAAGCATGTTAAAATGTATTTTACAAATCATTTTATAACAGTAGCATCCCACTTTTTTTTTTTTACACTTAATTAATGACCGCTAAAGGCAGAAAAGCTAAAAGAAATAGATATTCTTTCATTGTAGTTCCTAAAGCGAACTCCGTAATGGCTAAAGTTGGTGGAACAAAGCTTTACAAAACACAGATCTGAAAGCATCCATCAACACTTCTGTTTTTGAAACTTGGACAAAATTAGGTTGTGCAACAGGAGACAGAGTCCATGCATAGCAGAAAATCAACAACAGGATGACTAAAATGACCTCAAACTCAGTGAAATGCTGTGTTGGGATCTTAATGGAGCCACAGATAAGGAGTATCCAACAAAGCTTACTGATCTTAAACAATAAACATTTCATTAACCTAATTTTAAGCTCTGCTAAAGAAAAACCTTTGACAGAAATATGTTCAATAACTTTATGGGGTTGTACAGTGGCACAGTGCCGCAGTAGGCATCACTGTTGCCTTGCAGCAAGAAGGTTATGGGTTGGATTCCCAGCCTGGGATTTTTCTGCATGGAGATTGCATGTTCTCCCTGTATTTCCTCCCACAGACCAAAAACATCACTCCGAGGTTAATTGGTATTTCTAAATTCTCCTTAGGTGTGGGTGTGTGTGTATGGTTGTTTGTCCTGTCTGTCTCTGTGTTGCCCTGTGACAGACTGGCGACCTGTCCAGGGTGTACCCCGCCTCCAGCCCAAAATGTCTTTCTGGAGATAGGCACCAGTACCCCTCCAAACCCCACTAGGGACAAGGGTGTAAAGAAAATGGATGGATGACTGAACTTTTTATAAACAAAGTAGGTAAATGCATCTTGTATTGAGTAACTTGGAGGCAGAAACTGATATAACCATTTCCCTGTATTTAAACTTTGAGTACATCACATCAGTCTACTCAACATTTAGTGCAAGTTCTGCAAACATTACATCTACATTCATACAACAGCCTGGTACAAGATTGTCCTGCTGCATTTGTAGACCACTTCACTGGTAAACAAATCAAAGAAATAAAATAGAATGACAATAAATTATGTATCAACCGGTACACAGAAGTTCTGGATAATGGGCAATTCAAAGAAACCCTTTAACAGCCCAGCCTACATTTCATTTACAGACAGTCATACTACTGCACATGGTGGCACATGGTGAGTCAAAAATATGGATTTAAATCTTTAAAACAACTTGAGTGTAAAGCAGCAGAACATTGTGGTAAACAAAAGTCAGTTTTATGCTGTATGGTAAATATTATAGTCAACATTTGGCACACAGCATTCTGGGAAATCTAATGAGTCTGAATGGAAAGGTCATGATAACTGAAAACACAGAATATGTGAGAATCATCTGTGCAGATCTAAAACTAATGACGAGTCATGTAATATGACTAGTCATTCTTTGAAAATGTTTAAAAAAATTTTTGAGCAAACAATAACAATAGTGTCATGATATTCAGCTTTTTAAACTGGAAATAAAATTACACCCATTTCATCCTCTTAGAAATATTTCTGGAGTTTAGCAGTAACACAGTATGCCTTGCTGTGACGGAGCTACTGACTGCACAAAAGTTTTGCAAATTCAATTCACCAAAGTGGGGAAGAACTTGTCCTAAATCTTTCAGTTTCAAAAGTCAAAAATAATTACAGCTGTACTAAACTCCAGTTAATCTAATAATATTCACTCATTTATGAAGCCATAATTGAGTGAAATCTAGTATAACGTAAAGAACAGATCCAAGTTTTATTCTCCCGGTGAGTAGCAGATATTTATCTGATGGGGTTGGTTGAGACAAAATCATATTTCAATTTCCTCCACTGCTGTAGTTTGATGATAAACATGAAAAAAGTGCAGCACAGCAAAGATAAACAGAGCATGGATACTTGGCAATAAAGACTCAGGTAGAACACATACAGTACAGTAACACCTGTCAGAAGCAGGTGCTGCAGTGAAGACTCAGCACCACACTGAGACACAAACAGCAGACATCATTCAGATGCTGCCATGCTGGATTCCCTGTGCTGCTCCTGAGTTTAAAAACCACAGCAAGGTTCAGAAGAAGAAGAACATTTCCTGCCATGTGACATTGTTAGCAGCCAATTGGTGGAAACACTTGATAAGATGTTACCATCTCTGCAAGTATTTCTCTATCATATTAAGTAATGGTTGACTGATTTGATAACTAACTCAAGGAAACATTTTTTGTTTCGTTTTTTTTTTTTTTTTCCTGTAGAAGCAGAAGTAAAGCGGCCTAATGAGCTTTAGGAACTTTAGAACCAAACTGTGATGTTGGGACACATTCAGTAACTTGTCAATCATTTTACAAATCTACTTAAAGCACACATACATGTGTGAAATCCTTCATCTTTTATTGTTGTAGATTGATCTCACATTGAAAAATCCCCCCATATTAAATAAATGTAACTGAAACACTTTCATTCATGATTTTAATCGACCACTTCCTGTTTTCCTTGGGTCTAAAATATGGCATGAGACCCATTTTTCTTAGCCACTCTAAAAAAAAAAAACATGAAAGATATGTGTTGATGTTTTTAAATCTCCAAATGGCAACAAGAAAGCAGGGAAGGGAGGTCAAAAAATCTTTATCAAATATTGTTAAGGACCTGCATTTAATTTTCCAGTGTGTGATTATGCTATTGAAATAAATAATACATCTTTCTTAAAGCTGCAGTATTAAATTTTGCGAACAATGTTTTATCTTACATATTTGTTTGTAATGTGAGATAATTTATGAAAGCTCATGCCAGTGCTTCTACTGCCATCTGCAAAAAAAAAACTTTCCCGGTCAGAAACAACCAATCAGAGCCAAGAGGAAGGTCCTGACGCAGTTGATCAACCTTATGTACGTGTTGCTCAATGTGCAACTGGTGGAGAAGCAACTTAACGCTACAGAAAATCTGTATCATCCATCACCAGTGACCATGCTAACTAGCTCCTTGTGATGAGCTAGAGGGAGAGTGAGAGCAGCGTGTACAAGAGGATGATTAGCAGCACTGAGACACACCTCCTGGCTCTGATTGGTTGTTTCTGAATGAGAGCGGTGTAATTCAGCAGATGATAAGAAGTGGATCAATATTCACCCAAAATTATTTCAAGATCTTGTTGGGTTCTCTGAAACTTATTCAAATATTAGTGGAGTGTACGTAAATATTTTAATTTCTGTGGATTAGGGAAAAAGTAAAAAATAAATTGTGGACTTGATTCACAAAAAAAATAAATAAATAAAAGCCACTGTAAAGTATGTTGTGTAATTATTCCACTCTGGAAAAAAACAGTTCAAATGTCTCATGAAAAGACCAAAAGTGTTTTGATAATGATGAGTGAACATAAACTGACCAGGTAGCAACTACCTTGCATTTGTGTTTTCATGCCAATATCTTGTGTCCCGTGTTTAGATTATTATTAATAATAGTTTATCAAACCTTGTTTTTCATAGAACTATGCATTATTCTTGGTTCATTTAACAGAGACCTTCATACCCACCATCTGCCCATTTAAACTTGGAGAGGCTGCACTGTGTGAAGGCAGGGGAAGTAAAGCAGCAGTCACTTTCTGAACTCCTGCAGCTGGAGGAAGCGCTCATTCTTTCATTCATTTTTAAACTGCAGATCCCATAATGCCTTCCTCTCTTCGCTACCTTCCTGCCCTTTTCTGTTTGTTTTTTTGTCCTGTGCTCTGTCTTCACTGGAGCTGGGAGACTTTGAGGGGGGAAGTGCTGGCAAAGTCCAAGAAGAAAGGTCCTTCCTGTTTAGGCAAGAAGGTGGTGGGGGTCACGTTGTAGATGCCTGCTGGGACGTAGTCCAACTCCATGTAGCAGAAACCGCATCTTTAAAAGCACAAAAAGAGAAAGTCTTATTAAACAAAAAGTTCGATTTTAGGTGATACACATGAACTGAAGTGGCTGTCTGAGGTTTTTTATAATTTCCTAGAAGTAAAATATTAGAGCCATTATTTAAGCTCATCATGCCTGTTTGTAGTTAATGTCTTGTGGAAAAGGTTAAGCAGATGTTATCTTCTCCACTTGATCATAAACTTTGCTGATTCATCTCCAGAGCTCTTTTTTAATTCCTTCTAGTTCAGTTTCATAAAAGCAATAATAATAAAAGCAATAATTCCGGATTATGAGACGAAAACATTTTTACAGAACTCAAAGGTCAGGTACAATTTTAAAGTCTTTGTAACATTTGAACTTTTTTACTTGTTTACACATAAAACCACAAACAGCACAAAAGTATTGGACAGTTGGGAAGTGAAAGGAAAATAGCGGCTAAGCCTGACTCCAGAAGCCACCTATTTAAATAATCATATCAATCCAAATGTATCCATTTTGATACATGTGTTTCTGAGATTTCTCTCTTTTTAATAAAGTTGTTACTTTTCACAAAAACATGTTGCAATTAATTATTACAGTTGCTTTCTGCCCTCTAGTGAAACATATGAGTCCCATATGGCAACGCAAAGTCCTTCTTTTTAAATAGTTCAGGACATAAACTAAAAAAATTATATTAATTTTAAGAATTAGAATTTTATCAGATCCTATAACAATAATCTAAGTAAAAAAAAATCTATTCAATCTTTAACTAACCATGGTGAGAATCAATTGTACCTCAGGTTTTCAGGTATATTTTATAAATTAGTACTTTATCAAATAATTTTTTTGTACAAAAAATTATAAATCCAGCTGATATTAAAAATATTTTTTTTTTTATGGTAGAAGCAATTCCATTTTCTAAAATATAACATTTTCTGACATATCTTGCATGAAGCTTTTAAGAGTTAAGTAGAACCCACTGGTGTGTAGTTTAATTAAATGTAAGTATAAATATTGTTAGAAAACATTAGAGAACAAACCTGTAATCTCCACTGTTCTTCTTCTGGAAGGAAGCCGTTCCTGGATCACCCACTGTTGACACGGTTACCATCTCAAACCCGACACTGTACTGCCTGCAGGCAGAGTGCAAAACGCAGGGAGAGGAAAAGATCACCAACTTCAACACATACTGGAAACATATATGGGATAGAAAAACAAACAATTGGTAACTATTCATTTTTAGTGTTTTTTTTTTTTTTTTTTTTTTCAAAAAACAATATTTGATACACTAAGGAAAATAATTAAACTGCAATTAAGTTTGGAACAAAGACAAAACATAGTTTTTATGTTAGAAGAGAGTTTATCAGCTAAACTTCAACAGCCAATAAAGTTGGTGGTTATTCAGACAATAATTTAGCTGATAAAAGCATCAGTTGGTGTATCTTGTAAAACATAAACTACGAACTGTCCCACTGCAACTCCATGTCTGGTAGTCACAATACCTTTCTGTTACATTGTTTATCCCTGTTTGCTTCTCAGCACTACAGAATCTGTATCACAATCCTTAGGATGATAAAAAAAAAAAAACACTTTGAAACCCAGAATAAGAGGTTAGAAAAAGAACAAAACTTTCTGTCTGTAGCAGCATGGGTCAAATCTTGTCGAGTAAAGGATTGTGGGAAAAAGAAAGCACTTAAACCAAACCAGGAGGATTCAAAACACCCAAAACATCTCCTATATCATTTATATTGCCATTATTCATTAAAGAAAGATACGTGTTGTAAGAAAAACTCCACTACTTCCTTATGATTTCAGGGGGAACTACCAGGTGTTGCAAATTTAAAGTAGTTGATTTTTGACCATTAACACTGTAGGCATGAGTCAGGAGTCGGTACTGATCAAGCTAAAAGTCAGACACACACTGACAAACTCTAAAAAAAGCAAAAACAAGAATTTGCTGCTAAAACTATGTCTACAAGCTACTGAACAATTTTTATCTTCATAAAAAGCTTATATTGTTGAATCACATGTTTGGTTTCTTTACAGCTACAGTTTAAATTTCAATCAAAAATCTAGTAAATAACATATCATATATATCTGAATATAAAACTGAAGACATGGTGCGCTTTGTTTTTGACATGACTAATTGATGCTAATGCCATCATGGCCAAAATACAGAAACATAAAGGTCAAAGGGAAGTCCTGTTCTAATAGATTTTCTGGTGTGAATCTGACCTGGAACCACGCAGCTCCACCAGCAGGGGGGCGGGCCGCTCCAGGTTTATTTGGTAGATGGGGTTGTTTTTATATGAGTCCTTGTAGTTCCCACAACCGCCGGCGCTGACTCCTTTCCACTGGCCATTGATCTGAGAGCAGAGTTGCAAATATAATCTGCTTTGATCAAATGATGACTTGGCATTGGTAAAATGTTCAATTTGCAAACAACAGACTGCACAACAAATCACAAACTGCATAAGTAATGTACCCTTTTAGTGTGGGTGAAGGGATTTGGGATTTTGGCGAAGGTGAATTTGCATCCAGTGTACACCTGCATAAAGACAGAAAATCAATTATTGCATTAAAAACAACAAACTCTTCATTTCGGCAAAATTGCTATGAGGCATGGTTTTTTGATCTCTGCATTCTTAAAGTTCCTGAGGTTCTAAGTTTATTCATAGTTTATTCATGAACATGTTCTCTAAAAAATGTTAGCTCCTGCTTTGATCTTTACTAAAAACTCTTATCAAGAAGGAGTTCAACCAGTTTTCCTCTCAGAAAACGATCAAAGCTGAAGGGAGATTGGAATTTCTTTTCCTCGGATGATTTTAAGGTAAAGTCTAAAGTGATTACAGCAAATGCAACAGTGTTAAACATAAAGAGAAACGTGCAATCATTAAGGGTGAACAGATCTTATATCCAACTCATTTCCTCCCAAGAGCATTTTGCAGTGAGGGAGGAAAGTCTATTAATTATAAAGTACTGAACAGATCTATCTGGGTCACACGTGCACACCCAGCAGAACACTTAAAAGACCTTGACTCTCTCATCCAGCCTCAGGCTTTTTTCACAGGCACAAGTTCGGCTGAATAATAGAAAAGGGGGAATTTAAAACATAGTGAGAAGATCGAAGTGTGGAAAAAGTCACTGCTACTAAATGTCTATGATACATTTACAAAATAAAAAAGAAAAATTCTCCTCAATGCAGAACGAATGCATTTGGAATTTTGTAGGTTGCTTTCCCTACTACAGTAAGACTTTTATCGTACAGCGCTTTGTGATTTTATGTCTGCGAAAAGTGCTTTATAAATAAACTTTACTTACTTATTAATGGGTGTATCACAGAACATGGGTTATTATTTATGGTTGCAAGACTCCTGGTGTGAGAACTACTGCTGTAAGAGTCCATAATACATGCAGCGGCCTTCTATTTCCAAAAACCAAAATTTCCAACAAAGGCCGTGGGTGTTAACAGGTGGTTTGATTTGCACACACTTCTGACTTGATTGTTTTGTAAAATAATATATATGATTTATTTCTTGCAAAAGTAGAGACAAAATAATTACAAAAATGTCTTGCAACTTAGTCAAAAACGAATAATAATCTCAAGCTGATGTTTGAAGCTCTAAAAAGTGGTCAAAAAATAATTTACAAAACCTCCCGTCAACACACTAGACATTTACCAAACAATACACCTCCACCAAGCACCCGGTGTGTTCTTAATTACTCAAATTAATGGGAGGGTAATCTAAACAATTACAAATATAAAAAAAAAATTACAAATTTTGGTTCTAAATAAACTTAAATATATTCTAACTCCCCAAAGAAGAAAACGAAATTGTTAGAAATTACAATCCACAAATTTTAGCATAAATGGCCACAACAATATAACTTAATTTAAATGCGCCAAAAACATTTCCTTAAAGTTGGTTTTAATTCTCCTACATTGAGTTAAATACATACAAAAGCATCTTTATTGTTTAAACCACTAAACCAACTTTAAATTCAATCATATTCATCCAAATAATATGCCAAATAAAAAATATGTTCTAAAACCATCCAGGACTGCTGATTTTTACTTTTTAAATATACGTGTACAGAAAGACTACAAGCCTTTAAATAGCAGCTTGGACAAAAAGTTCTCACCCGCAGAGTGTAGTTGATGGTGTTCTGCTTCTCATACTGAGAAACCACGAGTGTGAAGGTGTGTGTTCCTGCAGAGGTCAGCCGTATCTTGGTCAGATAGTGAGGACTGTTGATGCGAATCCCATCGATATAAGGAGGAGGGTCGGCTGCAGAAAGTGATCAATGCTCAAAATCTCAACACCACTGTTTGAATTATTTTCCTTAAATGTCAATGAAATTGGATTTGTCCTAATCAATTGTGTTATTTCTGGAGTGAAATATTTATTTTAAAAGATATGTTTGGTCTTTACAGCTAAATGCATTTGTTAAGAAAAATTGGTTTCCTCCAATAGACTGTTTTTAAAGACTTTGCGGTTTGAGCCATATCTGCACATTATCACACCTCAGCAATGTAGGAACGAAAATCTCACCTGGGTAGTAAACCTTCTTGCCTTCTGTCTTGTAAACAACCAGTGTGATAAACTCCCTGTTTTGAGCAAAATCGTCCTGTAGAAACAAACAAACTCAATTGATCAGCAAATTAGGTTTAAATAAAAACCAAATATGACATAATGATGGTTAATCAGGTATTGACCTTGTCTGTGATGTGTCTGGTGAGCAGCACCCACACAGCGGCTCCCCCTGCTGGACACTGGACCTCCAGCTTGTACTGAGGATTATTTGCAAGGCTGTAGACGTCCTTCACAGGTCCCTGCTTTCCATCCCAGCTACTGCAGGGGGTAAAAAAAAAAAAAAAAGAGATTTCTTTGCTCAAAGTAACAGATAGCAAATTTAAACATATGTTAGTCTAGGAACAAAAGTTCCTACAACCCAATGAAACAAACTTGTTGTCTGTTTGAACCTTTATTTTGATGTAAAAATATAATAAATAAGGCACAACCTATTTTAATGAAAATATGAAAAAGCAACCTGAATAAGTAAAAATAAATGCAAAAAAGCAATAAATACACTGTTATTTCTGAAGATTTTCTTTCAACATCAAATGGTAGATTATTGACTTTTTAGGTTGCAATAAATATATGGAGAAGGCTGATAAAAGTCCTAGTTTAACATGTTCTTGTAAAATGTTTGTACAAACACATAAGAATGATATGTTCAGTAAACAAAGAAATACCTGTGAATACAGGAGGAGTCCTTAAACAGTGCAGGGTTCCAGCTTAGATAAATGACATCATAGTACTGACAAAGATCCTCCCATGAAATCCAGAAAACCCCTAAAAACAAAACAGAAAATTATTAAACAAACATTTATAGTTGTTCGTAAATTTGACAGTGACTACAGGGAAAATAATTTTTAGAATTGCATCTTTTCTCATGTTTATATTTCTGCCCATACAGTAAATTGCCAAAAATATTGAGTCACTTGTTTTTATGAATGCATTAACTTGAGAGACATCCAGTTTTTAACCTATAGAGCTGATGTCAGCCCAATTTTAACATCAAAACTGTTTCGGAAGGTTTAGGAGGGATTTATGGGGAGTTCAAACTATCTGTCTAGAAGTACATTTATGAGGTCAGACATTGCTGTTGATGTGAGAACTTAGCTTACATTCTTTGCTCTACTTCATTGTGGATCTCTAGTGGTTTAATGTCTATTAAATTTCTCTATAAATAAATTCACTCTGAAGGTGATGAAAGATGCTTCACTTCCTTGATGTCTTTAAGAAGGGAAATTACAACAATGATTTTAGCCTAAAGCCTTGTGAGAAGGTGCTTTTATGTGTGCAGTAGCATGAGCATACCGTTATCAAACTTCTGTGCTGTCTTGGGGTCAAAGTTGAGGTATTTAAGGAGCTCTGGAGTCCAGTTTTTCTCATCTCGCTCACTGTAGCGCCCTTTCCACCGCAGATGACTCCACGGATTTTTCAGCTGCAGGAAACGCATTCCCTGCAAGCGCAACAGACACAACAAAGCAAAGTTAATCCTCTTGGGTACCAAATTAATTTGTAGCAACTGCGATGTGAAATAAAATGTTCATAAATGTCCTAAAACTCAATGTTCTGCATGGGAAAGTAATAAATACCAACCTTGTATTCCCTGATGTCAAGAACTGCATAGGCATGTGTTGGCACTAAGCCCCATCTCTCCCCTTCCTCCTCAGTCATCACTCCCGTTGCCGTGGTGATGAGAACATCACCCCTATGAAATCTGGATGCATAGAGAGTCAAGCAAAATTAGATAGAGGTTAGATTAGAAAAGAAGAGGTGTTGCAGAAGTTACAGTGTGAGTTGGTGTGGTGTCACCTTTGGAAGAGCATGCGGAAGATGTCTTCCTTGTTGAATGACTGATTGTCAGAGTGCATAGCAATGCGCTCAGGGATCCAGCCGGTGAGTGCATGCAAATCAATATTCTAGAAGAACAAAAATTTGAATTTTAATCTTTAAAACATCCAATTTTGGTTCAAATCTGGACATATGTGCACAGACTGTAGACACATGTAAGAAAAGGTCCAAACAGTACACATGAAACCACTATTTCTACTTTAACAACACTATTGAGCAGTGTAAGCAGTTCCTATGAGCTATTTGTGAATTTTTTGTCCCTTTAAGTAAATGACTCTGAGAAGTTTAACAGCAGGTACAGTACCAAACAGAAAAACAGCGTGATGCCCTAGTCCTCACCGAGTTGGAGCCAGGGAAATCATAGCCACCCATCACCTTCATGTAGGCCTTCTCTATCAGGGAAACCCATAACTCATTCCGGTTACTAGAGTAGGAGCAGAGCAGCTCTCCGTTACGATCCACCGGCAGGTAGTCATCAATAATCACCTGAACCAAAGATCACGATCAGTGGACAAAGAAAAACTATGAAAGAATTCTAGGCATTTTATCTTTATATCAGCAAATGCTGTATCAGTTGAGGCCATTTACATAAAAAGAAAACAATTTCAGTTTCTGTTTTAACACTGACTAAAGTCTCTTCTTAAGCCAGGATTTAGGCTATTTTCATGGATTCTCAAACAATCTCTGTATACAGTAGATGAAAATTTGCAGTACAAACAGCATTTTTCTTCCTTGATAGTGTTGTTAGTGGACAGTGTATGGTTGAAGTCAAACCTTTCTGGGCACTCCGTTGATGTGAAGTTTGACCATGTACTTTCCACAGGGATTATACTCTGGCTCCCCTCGCCTGTTCTGAGGGTAAATTATGCTGCAGTGGAGAACAAAACTGATGATTTCTGATTTCATATTCTACATAAAATATCAGCGGCTACAAAAAAGAAAAAAAAAAAAAAACATTCACAGAAATCCCAGAAGCTACATTTGTACCTGGTGATGAGTTTCTTGCTGTAACGCCTCTCATAAGCTGCACTGATGGCCAGTGAAGCCACAAATGAACAGTCAGAGACCACCGTCTAGATAAACAGGGAATTACAGACAAAAAAAACAGTCTTTTTAATGAACGTTGCTATAAAATCAAATTTTTTATAAGACACTTTGTCAGTTTTGCATCGATTTTCAGTGTATCTGTGGATTATTTCAGTTCAGCATATTAACATGTTTCTGCTCTGCTATAAAGTTGTAAACTTGATGATATTGCACCACCTAGTGGGTGAATTTGAAATTTGCATATAAATATACATTTAATACATTATAATTACTACAAATTGAAGTGACTAGACTTCTAGTCTAAGAATGTATTGTAAGAAAAAAACCCCACATCAGTTAAATTCTGACCTGTTTGATGCTGAAGCTGGACACAGACATGATCATGGTGGGATTATTGCAGATCTCGTCTGGTCGAACCCAGCGGGAGAAAATGGCTTTCTGTTTGGGTGACAGGGCGAGTTTCCCGGTTTTGTCCCTGTGGAAAACATTCAGTTGAATTGAAACAGTCAGATGCAAAAATCTTTGTTCAACAATCCGATTTAAATCCAAATTTCTCTCTAGTTAAACTAGACCAAAGCTTTTGATTTTCCATATTTGGAATCCAGGTATCCTGTTTAGTGTTTACAAATCATTTTTGTACTTTGTGGAGAAACCGGGTAAGTCAGAGGTTTGGCCTTTTATGCTCATCACATGGATAATCAAATTTAGTTTACCAATATATGTTTTAGACCATGGTCCTAATGACAAAACATCTATGAAAGCCGATATTAAATTTAAACGGGTGAAAGAAATCATTAGGACTCACGAGAAGGGCACAGGGAAGGCAAATCGTTCCTTTAAGTCCACACTCATAAAGGGCACATAGGCGATGCCGTTGATTGTAGATGTACTCCTGCAAAAGAAACCAGAAAACTAATTGCATAATCTTTCATACCCAGAGGATTCAGATCATTACTAATCAGAGTTTTAAAGTTCAGACAGGACTCAATAAAAATGTCATAACACATAATATATAGTTACTTTAACTCTTTATAGTTGGATACTTTTCTAATGCGTTCCATTAACCGTCTCACCTGAGGACCTCGATCTCCTCCGATGTGTACCGCTGACCCTGGGGTTCACTTGACTGGACCGCTCTGATTGGTTGAGGCTGCTGTCGGTCATGGAGGGAGAAGTCTGGCCCAAGGGGGAAAAACTGACGCACCGGTCCACCAGAACAAGAGCTGCTACTGGGCTTCGTTCTGTCCTGAGACTGTGCCGAGTTCAATTTGGACTGTGACTCTTTAAGACCTTCCGCTCTGCAAAAAAAGGCATGCTCACTGTCGGTCAAAGCAACCCTTGCTGTTTTTTTTGTTTCTTAACTAATTTACCTTACTTAATCCTTATTTTTAGCTAAATTTATTTTCCGTTACGATTCATATTCAATAAGGTTAAAGGTGATAGACAATGGTCTTAGCACAAAAAAGGCAAAAATTTATGTTATCCTTTATCTTACTTTTTGTTACATTTTTGAAACACTTATGGCTAATTTAAAGCAACAGCTCTGGATGGTTCGAAACAAAAGCTTAAAACTGTTTTGTGCAAACATTTTAGTTTAGGAAATATCGGCACTAGAACTGACCTGTCCAAAGCTTGACGAGCCAGCTGCTTCAGCTTCGTCTGAAGATTTTGGTCGGATGACTCGTTTGACTAACGGAAGAAAAAACAGAACAAAGGAATATACAAGATAAGAAAGTTTACCACCTCTGACTGGGAGGAGGACAAACATTTATAAAGAAGAAGAAATACCGTTTTGATGCACAGCTCCACTGCCTGAGTGTACAGCTCTATAGCTTCATCATCATTCCCCTTCTCATCTTCCTCAAAGGCCTGGGTAACCAGGAAGTGGGCACGCTCCAGATCCACCTGATGGCGGGATTTCAGCGGGTCGCTCTTCTGGGACTGGACTGGGGTCAAAGTTGAACATAAGTAAGCTTTGTTAAGCTAGACTGGTTGGACTTAAAGGGAATATCTTGGACTCAGTGTGCTTTTTTATCATTTGAAGTGTTTAATAAAGGTGTAGATGTCGTTTAAATGGAAAGAAAATACAGATTAAATGGAAAAATTAGACAGAAAAGTCACAGTTGAAAGTAAGCCATTACAAAATCTTATTTGCAACTTGTAAACAGCGCTGTAGCAGACACTGCAAGCATTAATAAAGGTGCTCTGATAAAAACAGACATTTTGGCTAACATAAATCTTTAACCGGGATGGAAAACTAACGCTGCACATTTCAATCAACACACCTTGCTCACAATGGATTATTTTTCTTCAACAGGAATGAGGAAGACAATGAGAATTCATTGGAAGAAACCTTGCTACAAGCAGCAAAATATTTGAGACGGGGGCAGATATTCCAGATGGACAGTTCGGAGAAGAGTTCGGATTAAAATAGATATGTTTGATTTGACAAGTCAAAAGACTAAATCCAATTGAGAATCTGTGGCCAGAACATTGATGTTTCTCTGCATCCAATCTGAGTTTGAGCGGCTTTTCAAATTATTTGTAAAGAATTTAAATAATTTTTTTCTTCTTCCAATTCACAAACTCTGTGTACTACTTTGTGTTGGTCTATCACATAAAATACACTGAGATTTGTAGTTGTAATGTGTGAAAATATGAATATGAATACAAAGGTCTTTATACGGACACCACACCAATTAGTGGTTTGGTGAACAAGGGGAAATAACAGAAAAGCATCATGTTTGACACTTGTCAGGTGAATTTACCTGCATTGTGGAGAGCCTGAACACGGTCCAAGTATTCACTCACTTTGTCCTGGAGCCCCTCCAGTTTGGACCCTGCCATGCCTGCATATATCAGAGCCTGGGCTGCCTCCTTTAACACACAAAACCCAATAAAAAACACACTTAAAAAATAATAATAAAACACAACCAACGAGTACTGTCAGGACTATTTATATGATGTTATCAAAACATAAAAAAATAAAAATAAAAACTGAAACTATACAGATTCATAAATGTAATTAAGCATCCAGTGAATAAGTGAAAGTGAACTTAACTACAGGAAGCATACAGCTAAATGCTAACCATGACAAGTAACAGCTGTTTACCTACCTTATAATAAAACACAGCCTCATTATATTTGGCATTCTGGTCATAGGTTACAGCAGTTTTCGCGAATTTGAAAGCGTCGACTTCCAGCGCCGTACAATCCATGTTGAACCCAACTTTAAAGACAGAGTAACGAGCTCCCTGCTAGCCACTGAACAGGACAGCTAATGGCTGTTTTAAGTAAATGTTTACCTTAATTCACCGCACAGTTTCCTTAATCAACTTCGACTGCCCATTTTAAAGGTTATTCTGCGTGTTCTTTCCAGTAAAACACAACTAAACAGACTAGGGAAAAGTTCTGCTTCTCCTTATGATAAATGACTACAAAACCAGCCGACATCAAAACAACCGAGGAGTTTCCGGGGAAAAACAATTCGCGCAGCCGCAATAGAGGTCTCAAACTCGGCTGTCTCATGCTGCATTTAAGTAAAGTAGGAAAAATAATATTTGAACGTTGTTATAAAACAAATTTTAGCGTTTTTCTTATTAATAATAGTAAAATGCTATTAAAGCGATTATTTAGTGCCTGCAAAGAGTCAAATCCATTAAAAATATGAACAAAGAAACCTGCGTTTAAAAATTAGATCGAGCCTGAGATTGAGCAAGCTTTAGCTTTAGCTTGGGGAAATTGCGTTCAGGAACACCACGAAAAAATTATTTTAACCTTTTAAAACTTGGTATAGCAAATCTTTTGAGTTTTAAAAATGTGAGAATTATTTGAATGCTTCCAATCAAAACTAAAGAAAATTGAAGCAATGTCTATTTAAATATATTAGTTTTATTCTAATTAATACATTAGTCTTAAGAGGTCATGGGTGTAGTTTTCTGCCCTATCACTGATTTTTTTAATTAAAAAGCTTGACTTTCCCATACGGATTTAGGTCGACACCATTTTATTTGTCTCAAAAGTCGCTAAGTTGGTTAAGAATATTTCTGCAACATTTCACATTTAATTTTTTTTTCTTTTTCAGTTTTCGAGTCATTGATAAATCTGCCACATAAACATGTATCAATGTTATACTGACATTAAAGTATGCATAGTTGAATGCAGGAGTTACGCAAAATCTGGAATTTTACAAGTAATTGATTGCTTCCGGTTTTATTGAGATATAAGGGGCTTGGACATAGATATATATCACACTTTTCAGATATATTAAGAATGTTGAAATGGATGTCTGGCATAGATTTATGTTGATCTATGACAACATAAATGCATTCAATTTCGTGATTGTAACAGAACAGATGTGAGTTGGAGTATCACCACTTTATGTGAATACTGTCAAAAACAGAAATCATTAAATGTAATGTTTTTTTATTTATAAAGTACATTTCTTCATAAAGAACAAAAAAAGCATTTTATCCATGTGATTTATTTTGTCCATCCGAACAAATATTTTTTAAGAAAATAATCAATAACTTTCAAGTAACAGAAATATGTTTCTCAAATACAGCAAGGAAAAACATTTTTTAAGTTATCAAATGACTCTTTGCCATTGATAGAAGAAAATAAATTTTAGCGTATTTTAAAATAAAATAACATTTATATGTTCATACTTTAAAGCCTTTTTAAAATTTGATCAAGGTTTAAACAGACAACTCCTTCTTTTCACAGATCCACTGTTGGTTTTCATTGCACTGCACTGATTTCCATCCTTCATTTTCAACAGAAATAACACATTGATTGTTATTTTCAGGTTGTGGAACCCAGCTGCTGCATGGAAGAAAAATATTAAAAGTTAAAAAAGAATGATTGGTTTTTGTTATGAGAAGTTCTGAATATGTGTCTCTTACTAGTTGGTCATTTCACTTCCATCAACCCACTTCCATTTGTTGCCCTCTGCTTTCAGGCCAATCCAGTATCCTTGAGTCCCTGAACTGCCCCAACTCTTCTCAGTGACAAAGCCCTAAGAAAGAGAGAGATAAAAAACAACAACAAAAAAAAGAACATAAGAGATATTAATCTGCTTCAAAATGTTAAGGTTTGTTCTCGTTCTTAGAACATTTGAATTATGCATGAGGTCTCTCATTACCTTTTCATTTTGACCAGAAACAACAACCAGATCAGAAACTTTTGCCCTGCAGTCTTTTCTGGCTCCTTCCCAGGTTTTCCTCTGAAGACTCTCTGCGTTGTTTACTGCATAGCAGCTGGACTGATAGGTAAGCCATCCTTTCTGACAAGATTTGCATGTGCGTCCTAAAACAGCAGAGATTCAGAAGTAAACAAGAGACCTTCATTTTTATATTGTTTTTGTCAATTTTTGAGCATAAATAGTGAGATCTGAACATACCGTTATTTTCTTTGGGACAGTATTCATCAATGGCCCACTGAGCAAGGCTGAGGTTCTGCCTTATCTGTAGGTTTTGTATTTGCTCTGTAAGGTTTCTCCTCTTTGACTCCAGCTTCTGGTTTTTTTCTGTGAAATTTGCGACGCTATTTTCTGCGACACTAAAGTCTTTTAAGAGACTCTCAAACTGAATGGTCAGATTGTCGTGATCCTTCCTCAAGTTGTCAAAATCTGACATGAGTTTGTTGTTGAGGTTCGTCAGGTTGTAATTTTCATTCAGCAGAGCCGTTTGGTTGGTTTTTAGCTGGTCCCACTCAGTGTCGACAGACTTTGGACGTACTAAGACTGCATATATATATAAAAAAAGTAACAGATTGTAAAAATGGTGGTAGTGCAACACAGGACTTTTTTCAGCACATTCCCACATTTAAGAACTATTTCCTGTTCTGTAAATCTAAATTTCAGCCAAGTTATACTCTTAAATATATCAACTCTGTCAAAGAGATTTGATCTCATCTCCCTGTAACTTTAATGCTCAAATTTGGTAGTAAAACAAAAGTTTATTGGATCAAGGCAGCAACACTTTCAAAAGCCCATAGAAGCAAAATACTCTTGTTAAAGTAATGTTGAGATCAAAAAAATAAAACCTTAATATTTTCAGCTAGAAAAAAACTGTTATTTGATCTTGTATAAAACTCTGTATTGTATAAAACACGTTTTCAGTGTGAATTCAGCATCTTTTCTCTGAGCCCTTGTGTGACCAATTCCTACTGTTTTAATAAATCACATTTGTAGAACAATCAGCTGGCTCACATTTTCCTTTTTTGACTAAATACACAAAGTTTTTTTCATAACCTGGCAGTAAAAATCACTTATTTGGAAATAGATAATACATAATTCAATCTGGAGAGACTCAGATGGAGAAAAAATAAAGAAAAAATAGGATTTATTGACATGAATGAATTAACGTTCTTTGGCGCTCGGACCCCAGCGGAAGACATTGTGTTGTGAAATGCCATGAGTTTGTCTTTTCTTATGAAAATCTTTTATTTTTGAACCAGGAGAGTTTTTCACATAAACAAAAATTAATTTAAAATTCTTCTTCTGCTGGTTAAGGTACCTTGCTGTGTGGAAAATCATCTCCAAATATAAAAAGTGTTTTTTTTCACAGCAGTCTATCTGTGTAGATTGCTATACTTGTGTTTTTTTGTTGTGCTGCATCTATCACATAGTGGTGAGGTTGATCAGGATGTTGTACATAAAGAGGCTCTAGAAAACTGATGGTAATGCTTTTATTCATGTCAAACTGTCTGAGAGTTGGCAATCCTATATTAAGTGTGCATAATGGTTGGTAACAAAACAAACAAAGTCTCCAAAGTTATTTGCAACAGTAATTCCATCAATGGACCTCTCTGTTAAACAGTCACAGCCAAAAACTCCTTAAGGTTTAGGGTTTCCACGGTTAATGAGCAAATGAATATCAAACAATGTCATTCAGGGAATACATGCAATAGAAAATCCTATAGAAAGGACAGCGCTAATCCACAGTGCTAAGGATCGAATAATTTTTGTTTTTGTTTGGCTTTTATACTTACAATAGATGCAGACTGCTATGACTCCCAACACCACAGAGACAAACAGAGACTCAAAGCAGCAGGCCACCTGCTGGTACCATCGACGTCGGTCTTCTTCATTCTTATCAGGCAACAGAACTGCTGAGGATAATCAGCAATGTCTAGCTAATGTATTCACATTCATTTTGTGTCCATTTCTAAAGAATAATATAGTAATTGATAAAATGAGTCATTTTGTTTCTGGTGCAACATTCACTCAAACGAGCTCCAATTTGTGTTTGCAGGATTCAAATAAAGCAAAAATGTTGGCCAGATGTTGAATGTTGGTCGAGAAATAAAATTAACGTTGTGCTTAATTTTATCGGTACTTTTCTCTGCACATTTCCCATCGCAACTTACCATTCATGTCAAAAGTGTTGTCACTTTTTTCACTGCCTGTCTTCAGTTCATCATACACAATCTCCGCCTCCTTTATAGCTGAATGATTAAACAATTAAAAGTCAGTTGTAGAACTAACACAAACCAAACAGTAACATTTTCATTATTACTTTCTTCAGAATCAGGTCTTAAAAGGGAAATAAAACCAGTTCACTTTAAAACCCATAAATACATTTTCTCAAGACAGTAAGTGAATATAAAAAAATGGGATGTGTTTTTACACAATGCAAAATACTTGAAGAAATAGACTGCAACAACCAACAGAAGATTTTGTAATAAAAGTTATAGGTAAAGCTCTACAATAATAATGCTATATTTTCTAAAATGTCAATATTGCATAAACAAGTCTGATGTTTGGTTTTAACTTTTTTGTGTCCATTTGTAACAAAGGATTCAAAGTATTGACATCAATACTACAGTTTTTATGTTTGTTTCACAACTTACAGTTTGTGCCAGTTTTTTCATTTGCTTCACTGCGGACTTTCCCATCGTCATACACAGTTTCTTCCTCCTTCTTTTTAACTGAAAGACAGAAAAGTTCATTTTGTAGTAAGCAAAATTTTATTATTTTCTAGATATTATTTTCTAATAAACATAAAAAATTCTTTTTTGATTAAAAAATCTTCATTTTTATCATACAGCGTTTTGCAAATGTATTCACATACCTTCAATAACTGTTCCAAGGTTAGTACATTACTAAAAATGTGATCGACTGAAAGAAAGGGTTGCATATTATGGAAATGAGTTTTAAGGGTGAAAAGACCATCAGAGAGGAGAGATAATCTCTATTTGGTTTTTCTGTCTTATTTTCCACATGAGACAGTTGTTTGCACTGGATGTAATTTATTGTCATCAGAATAAAGGGTATTTTTCACTTTTTATTTGTAGTATTTCAAAAACCCTGTTTCTTTCAAATTTATTCACTATTTTGTATTGGTATGTCATAAAAATCCCAATTAAATATATTTTAGACTGTGATAGCAACAAGACAAAATGTCAGACAAGTAACTGTATGTTTCAAAGAACTCATCTGTACAGATGTTAAAAATCACTAAGATGACAATAATTTCATGAAGTTGCAGTTCTGATTGAATTGTGTAACTTTAGTTTTTGTTTTTACTGGGAAATGCTTAAGAAATACATGTCATTACATATCCTCTGGTTTTAGGATATGACAGTTATAATATGAGTAATCTCAAGTAAGACTAACATTTTAGAAATTCCATTTATTAAACATTCACAAGTCAACCCCCTTCAAAAACGTTTCATTAGAGTTAATATACATCCAGGCTTTATAACCTTTTACTAGTGAACTGCCAGCTGGCTGTAGCTAAAACCAACAAAATTAAACAGCATTTAATTGAAACAAATAATGCTTTTCTAATCAGTTATAGTTTCAAACCTGAAAGTAAAACTCTTATTTTAACAAAATATCAATTGTCTGGTTTTTAAATTTATATTAAAATTTATCAACAGAAATAAGCAGAATTTAACATTGTATCTGTGGAGATAAAGAAATATGCAGACTATCTTAGGTTTTATAAATAACTTATTACATCTAGGGTGTGTAAAATAAAGGTAACTTACCCCTTGGCTGTAATTTATTTTTAGCTTTGAATATAACTGACGTGTAGGTAACGTCCTCCTCTTCCTCCATCACTACACACTTCTTAGAAATATCAGTTTTTATGACCTGCACACAGACTGTCCACTTCTCCTGGGTGTCATTTAGCAGAAGCAGTTCATTCTTTCTGCAGCTCTATCTCACAGCTCTTAAGTGTTCAACTTCTGCTTTTGTTATGGGAAGTCATTTGCATTTATGTCACATCTAAAAATGAGCTCAGACATTGAATGAAATGTTTATGTGCTATGAAAAGGATCAATAAAACATGGTTACACAAATATTGTGTGTGGCAGACAAAATGTGTTAATGTAAAACTCAGAATTTGAATGTTAAAACAGTGTGGAATAATCAAATTAGTTCCTCTATCACTTCCATTTCTGTCTTTCTGAATGACAGTGAGGCAATAAATTTACCATAAATCCACACAGACATTATAATTACCTTCTTAATTAGCAATTGCATTTGCCTCTTTATTAAGAATTTAGTTCATTATTAAATGATATGTACAAAAAACCCTAAAGTTATAGTTTGGATATTTTGCCACCAGAGTAAAAGACAAAGTTATTCAAGATCTAAAACCTCTGATATTCATATTTCAAAATGAGGTTATACGCTTGGATGTTAAAATAATTTCAGAATATCGATCAGGGTTAAAATAATTTCAGAATATTGTTCAGGGTTATTACCAGGTTTTACAAAGAAAGCAGCAAACATCTAAAAAAACACATAGGACAAATATGTATTGTAATAATATGATGGCACCATTTACCTGTGTGTGATTGAAGACTCTAACAAAAAGGAAATTAGAAAAATACAAAAGCAAGAAATTCTTGCTTTTCTTGTACAAAAGCAAGAATTATGTAACCCAGTTTAAATCCATAGTACCACATCTCTTGCTTCACTTCTTTGTTTTTGATCTTTACTGACTCACTTCTTTTGGTTTCCCAGTCATTGATTACTCTTAACATTTCACAACACTCTAAAAGGCAAAACCCATTCTTACTTAAATTAGGTTTGTATGCTTTACTCAAGTGTCATTAAATTCAATATTCAATCAATATGTGCAAGCTTTGATTTCGCAGGTAACTGACTTTCTGATACTACTCATGAAATATTGCAAGAATCAGGTTTGCGCTGCTGTATTAGCTTAGATATATGAATTTCATTTTGCACAAAAGACCAGATAATTTATATTTAAAATATGGATCGGTTTTCTTTGTACATTTTTAAACTGGGTATTTTGTTTGCTCTACTTGACATTTAATATAAAACACTAAAATTGATCAATATTTTCTGATCTCTATACCTTTCTTTTGTTTGTTTTCCTGCAAACAAATACGGCTTTAAATAGGATTTATGTATGATATAATTACTCTGATTAAATTCTATTTGGTCAAATAACTATTTTTAAATACATTTTTAACTACTGAGGTGTTATTTTATGGGGACTATACAAAACTCCACAGTGTGTCAGCAACTTTTTCACAATCTTCTGCAATTCTATCTGTAACTTGTTAAAGCTAAGCAAATACACAAAGACATTGATCTACAGCAAAAAACCTGAATCAACTCAGGAGAACATGATAAAGAGAAAGTGTTCCTTCCAAAGGCATTTCCTGTAATATAGACAAATTATGATCATCTTTGTGCAGCTTAGGAATAAAATAAGACTTCACAGATTTTAATGAGCAAAGTGACATGAAAAATGTCAAGAGGCAAGTGACATTGTATTCTGTATGATCTCTTTGAACAAGCAACTGCATCTAAATAAGTAGATCCAAGAAAATTTATCACAAAATAGGCTTCCCTTAGAGTAACATAAGATCCCTTCAAAAACTATAATTAATGAAAAGTTAAGGAAACATAAAACTGAGTCATGCTGTCTGTTATGTTTTTGTCATGCATCTGTTAATAATCTGTAAAAGCTGAGCGTGAAACAACTCAGAACTCCAAACCTTTTCATATGGACCGTTAATGTGTGCCATTTAAAGTGAGATACTTTCTAATCAGGCTATCATTTTCGATTTCTACATATGTAAATTATAAATATGAGAAGCAAACAAAAATCTAACTTTAAATCTTAAGTTTTGATTTTGTTATAAAAACACAAAAGTTTTCAATTACAAACTTCTTACACTTTTAACTTATTTGAATGTAGGGCTTTCCAGATAACTTCTCTCTATCTGAATCCTTGATGTTTTAAACAGATAAAGCCTTCTTCTCACAGATCCAGGCCTTCTTGTCACTACATTGCACTGTATTCCATCCTTGGTCTTTAAGAGAAGTTACACAGTAACCATCAGTGGCACTTTGCTGCTGTATCCAGGTTCTAAGAAAAAAAAAATCTGTTAGCTCAAGGCTGATGGATTTGTTTTATACAAAGTTTAAGAAACAATGTGTGTCTCACTGATCAGTTAGATCACTTCCATCAGTCCATTTCCATTTCCCATCTACAGCTCTGAGACCAATCCAGTATCCATTAATGCCACTTGAAGCAGGAATGATTGTATTGACATAATCCTGAGAACAACATAAAATCAGACAAAAGTAAACCTTTACATGACTCTGCTTTTATGTTCACTGAAAATTAAGCACCCAGAATTATTAGAGGTGAGATTTCTTTCTTTTCCTTCCTTTCTTCCTTCTTTCTTTTCTTTTTTTAAATCAGTACATTTTAATCTATTAAAGCTGTTCCACAGTTCTTCAATTACCTTTTCAGTCTGATCATACACAACCGTGAGATCTGATTGTTTTGTTCTGCAGTCTTCTAGTGCGTCTTCCCAGGTTTTCTGATCAGGGGGTTTATAAACAAATGCATAACAGCTGGAAAGTTGGTAATTCCAGCCCTTCTGGCAAGAAGTGCAACCTAAATTAAATAAAAATGTTCCATTAATAAATATGTTTACATAATATCATTATTATTTATTTTTTAAACATAGTAATGTAGTTCAGCACAAACTGTTTGTCTAAAATATGAACATACCACCATTTTTTTTAGGACAGTATTCATCAATGCTCCACTGAGCTCGACTGACATTGAGCCCGTTCCAGGTTTCCTCCATGGTTCTTATCAGTTCCATGAGGTTTTTTATGTCTTTCCTCAGCTCCTCATTAAGTGATGTCAGGTTGCGGTTTTCTGTTGTCAGCCTGGTGTTGTTGTTTTCTAAGGTGATAGAAGTCATGGTCAGGTTGTCAAATTGAATTGTTAGATTTTTATAATCTGAACTGAGTTTGTTGTTGAGGTTGGTCAGGTTCTGATTCTTCTCCAGTAGAACCTGCTGGGATGATTTCAGCTGGTTCAGCTCACTTGCAGTGCTCACATGAACTGTTGGAACAGAAATTAAAAATTGCTTTATCAAAAAAAATAAATAAATAAACATCAATGTTACTTTTTCATTTTAATTTGCTGTTTGTGTTTTAGAACTGAATTATATGTTCCATTTAACTTTAGGATAAACAAAAGTTTGCTCCTAAATTATTCTCAGAAAACTGTATCTAAGGTTGTGTATTGGTCACATCATTTATTGCATTCTTACTCACAATAAACATAGACTCCAATGACGATGAGCACCAAAATGACACAGAGTGTCCCAAAGCAGCAACACAGCTGCTGATAGCGGCAACATCTTTCTGCCGCCTTGTCTGGCAGAAGTCCTACAGAGATTAAAACAACAAAGATGAACTTTAAAATCTAAACAGACAGAAGCCTCTATTATCCTTTCTGTCTGTCTGTAGCTGTAGATAAAGTATTTTGACTTTATTACCAAAAAGAAAAACTCCACTCTCTAATACTAATAAATAGCCTGTACTTGCAATGACACTTTATTATTCATTCACCATTATGCCACAGCTGCCCTGGAGCTAAATGACAGGAGCAAGGTGGCCATAAAATCTGCAGGCAAAGCAGATGAAGCGTCTTGTCCAAGAAAACAATGACTGACATGGATTTGAAGCAACAACGCAAATGCCATAGTCTTGGATTATGATTGTTTTTAAATTTTCAATGCAAAAAAGCATTAACAACCTGGAATATTAAAGCTTAAAATTATTTTCATTAAGATTTTCTTATCTTAAAGTCAGTGTAAAAGGAGAACAAATTGTTCTCTCTTTTGTCTTCAAAAAATGGAAACATCAAAAAAGAATTCAAATATTAGCTAACCAGCATTTTACATGTTTCCATGTGATATTTATTTTTTTCCCTTTGAATTGGGGCAAATACTGAGAACTTTAATATTATATATCTTTCTTTTTTATAAACTTACCCTTTGTGTCAAGAGTTTGCTGAACACTTTCATTCTGGTTCTCCACTTCAGCATCATCCACTGCTTTAGCTGAAAAGGTTGAAATTTTAAGTTGCTTTACAAGAACTTTCTAAGGCTTGTTATGGTTAAACTTAAAAATCTTTACTATGTCATACTTACCCTCTTTATTCACCTTAACTTCGTCATATACAGTCTCATTCTCTTTTTTACCTGAAAGATCAGTGAGTTTAAAAACATTTAGTCAAACACATGTAATGTACAGAAATATGTCATTCTCTGCTATTTTGTCTTTTAATAAAATAACTTGTCAAAATATACGTTGCAACACAATTTAGGAAATATATGTCATAGTTTTCCCAATCACACATGAAATGCAGAACTGGGTCATGTACTGTACTAGAAAGCAACACATTAAAAATAATCAGCACAACTAAAGCACTAACTAATCAACATTATTTCTAACATGCTAATCAATTTATTTCAAGGTCAAAACTTTTTGGATAAATGTTCAAGAAATTCAAATTGAAGCGGAACTTGAATATATTAATAATTTTCTGATTGTGGATGAGGGGATATGATGTTGACCAAGATTAACATTTTGAAAAAAGAAAGGCTTTTCTGTTTGATAAAAAATATTGTATATTTAATTTACTGCTTAACTGTTAAGAAGGAATGAAATAGACACGTTAGAACTACCTTTTATTTGCCATAATGGGAAAATTCAGGACTACCACCAGCAGCAGGTCATAATAAACAGAAAAAATAGGAATGGCAGACTCTACAGTTAGCCAAAACATAAACCATAGAAGAAAACTGTACAGGTATTATATATATAACCTATTCAGATTAAAATAAATGTTTAACTGAACATTGGCATTAAAAAAAAGTACAATATGTGACTGTGTGCATAGATCTGAGTTTGTTGGGAGCTGTGATGCTCAGAAAGTCTAACAACTGCTCTCCAGTTCAGGAACAGATTTAAATTAGCAAAAGTTCTTCTGTCTCTCATTTAAACTGGGTAAGGAGGCCATGCTCAGACAGAGCTGCTCTTCCTGATGAGCATAACTGCTGCCTCTTAGCTGTAAATAAACACATCTACACCATAGGAGATGAATGATGCCACCACCATAAGTTCTCTATATAATTTGGGGGGATGTTACAATTTCAAAAATAATTTCCTTGACCTGTGAGTACTTTTGACTCATCTGACGAAAGGTCTGAACACCCCTGGCATATGGAAAGATGAAGACAAACTGTTGGAGAATATGCTTAATTTATGCAGGATCAGATGAACTTACCTTCTGATTGGGGCTGCTTCTTACTTTTGATGGTCACTGAAGCATAGCTCACCTCCTCCTCTGCCATATTTACAGCCTTAATGCTGATCTTGATTTGACTCGTAGACGGAATCAGACCTCAAATGAGATGTAAAAGGAAGAGGTAGATGTTTCCTCTGCTGGCTCTTTCTTTTATTGCTCTTGATTTGCATACTTCTGCTTTTTTATTTGGATCAATGCCTAAATCAACTGAACTTTGGCCAGCGTTTATTTGTTTTAATGACTCTTTGCTTTTTTTGTTTGTTGTAAAGAATAATTAAGTAAGTGCACCACAAAAACATAAAATCAAGCATTTTTAGCCTAATGTTTAGTGCAAATAACTGAATGCTATTGAAATAAGGCAAAACTGACTCATAAGTAACTTTTCTGCGAGATATAGGAGCTTGTTTTAGGTAAATAAAGTCTTAATATTGATGAAAAAGTACTATTTCTTCTGGAAGATTTTTCCCACCTTTAATGTAGGACAAATGTCTTGTTATAAGCTAATTAATCTGCCAGTGGAGCTAATACTTTTTCCTCAATATTAACAAATTATTGACTTAAAACAAACTCATATGTCTAGCTGAAAGGTTATTTATTAGTCAGTTTTGTCTTATTTCATGTCTACTGATATATTTGCACTTGGAGCTATGTGGTTCAAAATACTTGGTAAGATGTTGTGTTCTTGCAGTGTTTAAAAAAAATGCTAATTTGTAACTTGAAATTTCAGTGTGTTTTAAATTCCTAATAGAATAGTAACTTGTGCATGTTGAAAATGACAAAAAAATAAATAAAAAAAAGATTGACAAATACACCTCAACCCAGGATCTCTGACGTTTATGTTGGATCAATCAATCCATCAGTGTTTCTTACTCAGTCGGTCTCAGTTTTTAGCCTGTAGGTAAACTACAAAAAGAATAAGGGCAATGTCTAGTTTTTAGTGACTTTCTCATAAACAATTAGGGCCATGTTTAATTGTTGGGGTGCTGCATTGTTTTGAATATGTAAATCATGATTGGTGGACTCAGGACACCAAGTGTGGACCGCTTATCTAAGCAGAGGAGACGTATAAGATGACATCGCAACACACCATTCATCCTTTTCCTCCGCTCATCTTAACCAGCCACACTTTTAATATTTCAGTTTGGTTGGTACTTTAGATTACTTTTGTTTATTGTTTAAAAGTTCACCCAAAAGTTACACATAGCTCATTTTCAGTGCTAAAACCAAATGTAAACTAAAATCTTGTAAATAAATCACTGTAAAATTGTATAAACGAGTGTTATGGCTGCTTGAGGTTTGCTAAGGAGGCATAATCTTCATTTTGTGGTCTAGACAGACCATAATACCACTATGGCTTCTAGAGAGGAAGCTATAGCGAGCTTCCTCTCAGGCTTGTGTACTTCTTCTATTTTCTATCTGTAACGTTTTAAAGCTACAGTAATATGAAAAGGCAATAATATGACCCTTGAACCTGCATCAATTCAAGGGAACAGGATAACTTAAAGATTCACTTCCAAACTCAGATTGTTTGCTTTAATATGAAGAGATTTATTGTCATCTTTATGGAGTTCTTAATCAATATCAGGTCTCACAAATGTTTGATAAGCTATAAGACAGGAAAAAATGGCAGAAAGACAAATGACATTTTTAATTCTCATCTTTAAAAATAACAGTTGTGTTATTCTGTGTAATAGATTGCACAAAATAACTTCTGTAATAGTTATATACACAAATTATCTTAACTATTGAAGAAAGTTTCGCAGGCAGAGGGAATCCTAAAATCATGCTGAATCATGTAAAGTTCTTTCAAAAACCATCAGTAAAAACGTCAGAAACCATAAAAGTTATTTTGTCTGGCTTTTGAATCTGTTGATAAACTTTAAATTTACAACTTCAGACAAATCATCAGAAAAACATGTGAAACTTGTAATGCGTTTTAAAAAGAGCTTATAAAAAAAACTAAACCAGAAAATTGCATAGGTCTTAAATAAGGTTTTCCAAACAGCCTGTCCAAAACCTCAACATTTCATGTTTAAACAGATAAAGCCTTCTTCTCACAGATCCAGGCGTTTCTTTCAGTACAGCTCACTGAGGTCCATTCTCGGTTCTGGAGAGAAGTTACACATTGACCAGCAGTTGCAGGCTGCTGTGGTGTCCAGAGTCTAAGGAAAAACATCAGTTAAATCAAGGCTGATGGATTAGTTTTATACAAAGCTTAAGAAACAATGTGTGACTCACTGATTGGTCAGATCACTTCCATCAGTCCATTTCCATGTCCCATTTACAGCTCTGAGACCAATCCAGTATCCATTAATGCCCGGTGTAACAGGATTTTGTGTTTTGACATAATCCTGAGGAATTAGAACAGAGAAATCTGTTTATATGTTGACTGAAAACTGACTAAACACTCAAAATTATTGAGGCTACGATTTTCTCAGACAGTGTACATTTGTAATCCATTAAAAATCCATTACCTTTTCTGTGTTGTCAGACACAACAGTCAGATCTGCATTCTTCTTTTTGCAGTTTTCTCGTGCACCTTCCCAGTTCAGTTGATCAGAAGGTGGAGCATTATTATAAGCATAACAGCTGGAAAGTTGGTAATTCCAGCCGTTCTGGCAATTAGTGCAACCTAAATTAAATAGAAATATTCCATTAATAAATATGTTTACATAATATCATTATTATTTATTTTTTGAACATAGTAATGTAGTTCAGCACAAACTGTTTGTCTAAAATATGAACATACCACCATTTTTTTTAGGACAGTATTCATCAATGCTCCACTGAGCTCGACTGACATTGAGCCCGTTCCAGGTTTCCTCCATGGTTCTTATCAGTTCAGTGAGGTTTTTTTTGTCTTTCCTCAGCTCCTCATTAAGTGATGTCAGGTTGCGGTTTTCTTCAGTCAGCCTGGTGATGTTGTTTTCTAAGGTGATAGAAGCCAGAGTCAGGTTGCGGTTTTCTCTTGTCAGCCTGGTGTTGTTGTTTTCTAAGGTGATAGAAGTCATGGTCAGGTTGTAGTTTTCTGCAGTCAGCCTGGTGTTGTTGTTTTCTAAGGTGATAGAAGCCAGAGTCAGGTTGCGGTTTTCTCTTGTCAGCCTGGTGTTGTTGTTTTCTAAGGTGATAGAAGCCAGAGTCAGGTTGCGGTTTTCTCTTGTCAGCCTGGTGTTGTTGTTTTCTAAGGTGATAGAAGCCATGGTCAGGTTGTCAAATTGAATTGTTAGATTTTTATAATCTGAACTGAGTTTGTTGTTGAGGTTGGTCAGGTTCTGATTCTTCTCCAGTAGAACCTGCTGGGATGATTTCAGCTGGTTCAGCTCACTTGCAGTGCTCACATGAACTGTTGGAACAGAAATTAAAAATTGCTTTATCAAAAAAAAAAAAATAAATAAACATCAGTGTTACTCTTTAATTTTAATTTGCTGTTTGTGTTTTAGAACTGAATTATATGTTCCATTTAACTTTAGGATAAACAAATGTTTGCTCCTGAAATATTATTAGAAAACTGTATCTAAGGTTGTGTATTGGTCACATCATTTGTTGCATTCTTACTCACAATAAACATAGACTCCAATGACGCTGAGCACCAAAATGACACAGAGTGTCCCAAAGCAGCAACACAGCTGCTGATAGCGGCAAAATCTTTCTGCTTCCTTGACTGGTAGAAATAAAGAAAAGAAAAGGAACTTTAAAACCAGAAACAGCACTTTTGCTCCCCTGTTTGTCTGTAGTAAATATAAATATAATCTTTTTACTTCAACATCAAGAAGAAAAAAACTGTCTTTTATATCAATATTAATTAGAGTCATCCTTGGTAGGTTTTATTCTGTGTGTTCTCAGCCTTTTCAATGCTGGATGAAGATCATGTACTGATGTGAACCTCTCAACCATTTTGTGAAACACTGCCCCCTATCACTGCAGCGCGGTACTTTCTGGTTCTGACCAATCAGAATCATTAAATGTATTTGACTATGGAACGTCAGCATATTTAATCAAATAAACTAATCACCTCCATCAGTGTGTTACTCCATGTACTTAAACAGGCATTCCATAAACTATGTAAATTTTACCATGAAAACTTTTAAATAGCAGAAGAAACATATTTTTAGAACAGTATAGGGGCAATTTTAATTTCTCTCATAATTATTTATATTTTGCTTGTCATACTGACACATCGCTCCCTAATCTTTAGCTTCCCCCAGAGATTAAAATAAGGACTTTTGCTACAATAAAGCCTTTATATTACATCTTGATAGTTTAAACATGAATCTGTTGGAAACATAAATAATTTTAGGCAGTAGTAGTAATATTTGCAGACGTAATGATACTTTATTGAATAACTGGGCACTTATGTAGAATTTCTGATGAATAATCTATATCATACAACACAGAACATAAATGACAGACTTGAAACAGGCTCAATCATTTTGTATCATTCTAAAAAAACAAAAAACTGGAATCCTGTAAGTGTTCTTTAGATAACCACATATCTAACTGTATGTTTTAGTAAATCTTGTAGCAAATCTATTGCTGCTACACATTTTCCTTATCCATTGGGGGAAAAAAACAAACAGCTGAGTTGCTGAGTCCGTTTTCTCTAATATAAAGATTTTAACACAAATTGAAAAACCGGTTCTAATTTTATAATGATAAATTGTTTTCCTCTTTTTTATAATCTTGCCAGTTGTGTCATGAGTTTTCTGAACACTCTCATTTTGCTTCACCACGTCAGATTTTTTCATTTTTTTAGCTGAAATTAAATTTTAAGTTGTTTCATAAAACAATAACATAATGACTGCATTTGTCAAGGATGCACCAGTTTTATAACAAATAATTTGACTATTGCTGCTGTCTCAGATTGAATTTTTCCAAATGAATTGGGGCAAATAAAAACCAGAGGAGAAAACCTCAACAACCCCATTTCCTATACAGATAAATATGAAATGGAAACTTTAATAATATATTGTTCTTTCCTCTTTTTTTTTAGGAAATTACCTGTTTGGTCGGGTGTTTGTTGAACACTTTCATTCTGCTTCTCCACTTCAGCTTCTTTCTCTGCTTTAGCTAAAAAGATTGAAATGTTATCTTGTTTTATAACAACACGTTTCTAAGAATTGATTTGCTGAAACTGAAACTTATCATTCAAGAGAATTTCTATTTCACAAAAGATAAAAACTTTTACAATTTCCATTAAAACTTTTACAGTTTTAATATTTTGACCTGATCTTTTCAGACAAGAAAATGAGGTTTGTTTCATGGGACATTTATTTTACCTAAAAGGGATCCTCAGGTATAAAGAAAGTGATATAAAGTTATTGAATGTGTCAGATTGCTTATTTATCTTCTTAATGTAACAATGTGTTTAACCAAATAAAGGAGAAAGAAAAACATATACTCCGCTTAAGTAAGTGGATTTGTTTTACTTACCCTGAAGTGGTTCTTTGTTCACCTTCACTTCATCGTACACGGTCTCATTCTCATTTTTAACTGACAAGTTAGAAGATCCATGAGTTTAACAGCATTTAGTCTTTTAAACATATATGATGTAGAGAATAAGAAATATATATAATGCAATTCATTATGAATGAATTATATTACAGTATCTCCAGTGTTGGAAAGCTATAAACAAAGACAATTTTTCTATTTCTTTCAAGAGATATGGAATGAGAGGAATGATCATTTCAATCCTTTTTTAACAATATCTGTGGCACTAGTGGATTTTAATGAACAGTAACATGACAAGAAAGAGGGAGAGACATACATATGGTCTGAGACCGGGAGTCGAGCCCAGAGACAACAGAGTTGGGGACTTCAGCCTCTGCACATGTTGCACCTGCTCTACCAACTGAGCCGCTTGGCTGCCAAGCATTTCAAACATTTTAATGAGTGACATCCTGTCATTCCATAAAAGGTTATGCTTCACATGTTTTATAACCGTGAGTGTGTGTGTGTTCATGGCTGTTTGTCCTGTTTGACTCTGTGTTGCCCTGCGACAGACTGGCGACCTGTCCAGGGTGACCCCGCCTCTCCCCCAGAACGCAGCTGGAGATAGAAACCAGCACCTCCCGACCCCATTAGGGACAAGGGTGTAAAGACGATGGATGGATGGATGGATGGATGGATGGATGTTTTACAACCAAAATAGTAGATATATTCATGTTTTTTTGTTTAGCAACCCAATAAAATATATGTGTAATTTAAAACTTGATAAATAATCTTTTATTCAAAAGATAATGAAAGTTTTGTGGCTCAAAACTAATTTTATTTAGTAGATCTGAGGCCAAGAGTAACTTTTTGCTTGGAAAGACTTTTCACATCACCGCAATTATCACATATGCAAAAACTGAGACTGAGTACATGTGTAAAATATATGTCATTTATGCAGAAGATGAACTTACCTCTTGGTTGAAGCTCTATCTTACTTTTTATAGCCACTGAAGCATAGTAAAGTTCCTGCTCTGCCATATCTGCAGCCTTAATGTTGACTTAGAGCCCACTTGTTCACTGACAAAGTTTCTTTGTGTTGGGTCTGCTTTTTATTGTTCTTCATTTGCTTACTTCTGCTCTGCGGTTTGCATCAATATCTGCTTCTGAGAACTGTGTTAGTTCTGTGTTTTGTATTGCTGTCAGGATACTCCTACAAAACAAATGTTTGATCTCAAGGAGTTTTATCCTGGTTAAATAAAGGTTGAAGAACTGAACTTTGACCTGTGTTTTTTTGTTTGTTTGTTTTGGTTAATTGGCTCTTATTTGTTTTGTCTTAGTTAACAATAATTTATTAAATATACAGTAATCTGCAGTAAATTACAATATATACATCTGTCCCAATGAGTCTTGTTTTTCAGATTAAAAGTATGTGTACATACTTTTCATTATATTCATGTTTCTGTTTTTAAAAATCATCTTTTTATTGTTAATCAATAAAATGTGTTTCAATTGGTGACGTTTCAATAATAATCTGATTTATTCAATGATTCTGTAGTTGATGAAAACATGATTATTTGTAACTTGAACATTTTTGTCTTTTTAGTTAATAGAATACTAACTTGTACTTTGTGAAAATGTCTCAAAAAGTTGAGTGACAAATGCAAATCAACCCAGAACTCAGCAAATGAGAAATACATGTCAGATGAAAGTGTTGGAGTTACATAACCTTTGACTTGATTTGTGCAGACAACTGTAGCTTTGTTCACAAATAACACATACCTGGAAACTGTATGTACGTGTGTGAGAGAATTGTCTTCATAATATTTGTTTCCAAATACTGCTTTACTAAATAAACATGCAAGTTGGCAACCAGCTTAGTTTTATTTTAGATGAGAATTTCAGTTACTATCATCATGTAATATTAGTGCAACACTGCTTTGCTAAAATTGATAATATTGGTAACCAGAGCAATGACACTAGTGAAATTATTTCTATTTTTTATACTTTAAGAAGACACTTTGATGAAGAGCTCTTCATCATATATAATCTTACTATGGGCATAATTGGTATTTATATAAAGAGTATATTTCATAAAACAATAAAAAGTCATATCTCAGATTTTCTTTGAGAACCAATCCAAGATGGTTCTAAAAGAAAATGGATGGAGAATAATAACACTGTGTTCGTCTCGCTGAGTCTTCAGACACAAAGAAAATGTTTAGAGGAGGCTAAAGCTTTGTGTTGGACAGCAACAGCTCCAAAACCTGAAATATCGGAACAAGATTTGTGGACCAAAATCTCTGTTCCAGGGAATGATTTTATGTCAGTTGTTGCAAAGTCAATTACTGAAACTGTCTTTGTCCCCTTATAGTTTAAGGCCTTCTGAAGGCAACTGGTTGACTGGATTTTATTTACAGCTCTCAGAGAAAAGGAGGCTGAATACAAATGCATACCATACTTTGCAGACTTTTGTTTAGTAAATATGTAAATGTGTCATTTACTAGGTTCTGTTGGCTTAGAACCATGCTTTACGTCATGTTGATCTGTCCAATACATCGAAGGGAGAAAATGTGAAAAAACTCATAGGTGTGATTGAAATTTTATGTCTGAACATTTCACTCACTATTTTAACTAGTGACCACATTTTCTGTAAACGACTGATCTGGTTAGAATAATTTAATACTTCCCCAAACACATTTCTGTGAAATCCAAACACAGGGCTATTCTGATTAATGTTCTGCATACATTTGTGGAAGAGATCAAATTAACTTGACCATATTTTGATGAAGTTGTAAAAGAAACTTGTCTGTAACACCAGACAAAAACAGTGTTTTTGTCTGGTGTTACAGAGGTGTTACAGACGCTGTAGAGAAATTGTGGAAGTGGTACTGACTCGGAATGTCCTCTCGTGTTCTGGGACTTGTTATACAACTTTTTCACTACAGTTTGTGTTTCAAGTCTTTGTTCTGTTGACTCAATTGTCTGTGAACAGCATCTACAGGTACAATTCTTGGAACAAGATATAAGTACAAAGGCATTCATTCTGTCAGATCTATGAGAAACATAGTACAAATGATTCATTTAGAAATACTGCCACTGCATCTCTGATGATGACATTGTGGTTTCTTCCTACTTCTGTTAGATATGAAAGTTTTGGTTTTTTATGTTTAACTATTAGGCATCAATGCATAATAAATGTTGTTTTTTTCTCATTTATTTTGTTTTTTCTTTGACATTTTACATGTTCAAAATTAAGGATGCTGCGATCAGGTTTTTTGCTGCCGATTCCGATACCAATCACCCATGAGGCCGATCTCTGCCGATCACCGATCTTTGGTGATCACCTGGACTGGCTATTAATTATTCGCGTTAGTTATAAATGATACTATGCGGTCTTCCAAAATGGAAAAATTATCTGGCAATAAATTCACCTAATTTAGACATAAAACATGCACGCTTAGGATTTGTTGCCGTACGCTTGCATAATGTGAAGGAAAGAGGAGATGAGCTGCACATGCAGGCTGCGAAGTGATATACAGGTGATTGCTTTTGGTGACAGGCAATAAGAGGCCGTGATCGGCGATCTCCGATCATGCACTTTTTCACGGAAATCGGCCGATTTTGATCGGTGGCCGATCGATTGGCAAACCTCTATTCAAAATAAATAAAACAAACAAGTCATCTTTAGAGATCCCTACAGATGGTCCATGCTTATAGGCTGCATAACAATTTGATATTAGAAGAAGTCATCCAATCAATTGAACACTATAATATTATGGAGTCCACATCAAATCTCTGAAACAGCATCCCATCCATGAAGAGGAAGACCAGCTATCCATAATGACGTCATCTTCCCTTTCTGTCCTCTGGAAAATAGCAGAGGAATCTGCTTTTAAATCAAATTAATGGCAACGACAGGTCCTACAACAGACAGTGAGGGTCCTGAAGTGAAGGTTCATTTGAAAGTTAAATAATTGCTTGTCTTAAGTGACCTTCTCTAAATAATTAAGTATTCACGTTTTTTTATATATCTGTTTAACATCAGAGAGAGAAATCTTTTTCAAAGTGTGTAATATTTTATAGAGGGTTAATATGCACATAAACATCCAATCTAGTATCAATGCTGCATTCGATCAAACAAAAGAAAATGACCAAATTCCAACTCAATCATAAAATCTTAGAAGAAATTATACATAATTTAAACTCCTCCTGCTGTCTTGATAGCCTACACATACAGTATTGCTTTCCTAAACAAAGTTCTGCCTGTCAATACAAGATCACCCTGTAGTTGCACCAGCTAACTTTTGGTTTTAGTCTGCAGATGGCAGTGTTACCTTAGATGGACTAGAGTACAAATGTCTCAGAAAGATCTAGAAACTCCATCCATGCATTTATCTTTATTCGCATTGATTACTACAACAGTGTCTTCACAGATTTGCCTAAAAAATCAACCAGACAGCTGCAGCTGCTCACATTCTGACTAAAAGCAGGAAGACAGAGCACATCACTCAGGTTCTAAAGTCTTTACACTCTCCCCTGTAGCTCAGAGAATAGACTTTAAAATACTGTTGTTAGTTTATAAATCACTGAATAGCTTAGCACCAAAATACATTAAAGACCTGCTGTTGTTGTATCAAACTTCCAGCCTTCTCAGGTCGTCTAGTTCTGGTCTGCTCTACATAGCCAGAATCAGAACCAAACATGGAGACTCTTAGAAAAAACATCAGTTCAATGAAGGCTGGTAGATTTATTTTATACAAAGTTTAAGAAACAATGTGTCTCTCATTGATTGGTCAGATCACTTCCATGCATCCATTTCTATTTCCCTCCTTCAGCTCTGAGACCAATCCAGAACCATAAAGTTACCCTTTTCTCCACCCTGAAAGAAGAAAATCACATTAAAAACACAACCTTCAAGTATAAAATTATCTGTAGCTGTTGATTTACTCATTGCTGCTCTGACAAAAAAAAGATTCATCCAATTTCCCTCAACTTTTACATTGAACCTGGTTAATAAGAAAAAAGAATAATAATTGAAAGTAGGCTAACTCTGAAAAAAGGAAACAAAGACCAAAAGCAAACAGTTAAAAGAATATTCAGTCTCTTCAGTTGTGGAATTAAATTTTTATAATAATATAAAAAATTATAATTTTTTATATTATAATGTAATTGCATTGCGTCCAAGAGTAAAAAGTTATTTTGTCAGGAAATACTAAACAAAATGAAATGTGGGCTTTAATAAAACTTAAGCATCTCTAAGTTTGCCTGTTTATATTAAAGTGAACATAGTAATGATGATCCTCTTTGCAGGCCAGGAACAAAATCAGCTTTAGTGAGCAGGTTAGAAGAAAACATGAAGCAGAGTCAGCTGTCATTATAGAGATTTGTTTTATTCACAATTACAATGTTAAAACAATCACATACATCTCAACTTTTAACAATACAGCACCTCTATATTTAAAAATATTCAGGTTTATGTTGTGAACTTGAACATGAAATCTTTAATAGGCCCAGAAAAAAACAGCAGGAAAGCATTTTAAATGATTTAAAAAAATAAATGTGTCAACCAGTCCTAAATTCTGGCAGCTTCAGATAATAATTAGATATATTCAGTAAAGTGGCTGCATCCACTAAGCAACTTTACACCTTAATTTATTCAAATGACTATTAATAAACTGACATGAAATTACTTTTGCTGTTGACATTACAATGAATAAACTATAGATGTTTAGCTTTAGTAAAAAAAAAATCATAAAATGTTAATATATTTTATTTCCAGCTTTTTCAAATAATCTTAACATTTCATGTTTAAACAGATAAAGCCTTCTTCTCACAGATCCAGCCGTTTCTTTCAGTACAGTTCACTGATGTCCATCCTTGGTTCTGGAGAGAAGTTACACATTGACCTTCAGTTGCAGGCTGCTGTTGTATCCAGGCTCTACGGGAAAAACATCAGTTCAATGAAGGCTGATTGATTTATTTTATACAAGCTGAAGAAACAATGCGTCTCTCACTGATTGATCAGATCACTTCCATTCATCCATTTCCATTTCCCTCCTTCAGCTCTGAGGCCAATCCAGAACCCTTTCATTTTACCGTTGGTATCCTTCCAACTAGAGTCATCAACAAACTTCTGTGGAGAATGAGACAAAAAGGATTATTTCCTTCATTTCCATGACCAGCAGTTTGTGTTGAAAATATATCTGTATTTCATATTAACAGCTTCCAGCTCTGTCTTTACCTTTGCTTCTTCATTTCCAACAACAGTCAGATCTGAACTCTTTCTTTTGCAGTCTTCTTGTGCTTCTTCCCAGGTTTTCTGATTCTCAGGTTCAGGATTATTAACTGCATAGCAGCTGGACTGAGAGGGAATCCAGTGTTTCTGACAAGATCTACACTGTCTCACTGAAACAACAGAGATCAACTAATAAATATTTGGACTGACCAATATAAGTGTAATTAAGGCTAATCTTTTACCATAAGGAAATCTGAACATACCGTTGTTTTCTTTGGGACAATATTCATCAATAATCTGCAGAGCTTGACTGAGTTTCTGCTCTTCACATGTTTTTATATCTTTTCTGAGAGTTTTCATCTTTGTCTGGAAGTCGTGGTTGGTCTTTTTAACGTGACAAATTTCTGCTGTCAGGTTGATTTGTTGTTGTGTCAAGTTTTGAACCTGGATGACAAATTCTAAACTTATGTTTTTGCAACTTGTGAAGTTTTGAGCCAGGCTTTTGAAATCAGAACTGATTTTGTTGCTGAGGTTTGTCATGTTGTAAATTTCACCTACCAGGAAGGTTTGGTTGTCTTTTAGTTGTTTCAGCTCAGGTTTATCTCTCTTGTCAAGAAATACAACTGCAAAACATCAACGTATTCCAGGTAGTGATAATATAGAATAAATACATACACAGGATATATAGATATGTAAAGAACAAAATCTTATATAACAAAAACAACAGAAACTTCTTCAGTTTTAGTTGGCTTTTGAATCATTCCGATTTCTATTTTCCATTACTTTAATTTACATCTTAAATGTTCTTCCATAATCTCCATGGAAGTAAACATCAAAAGTTTCTAATATATTCTTGTCTCAGTCTTAAAAATGTTCTTTAAATACTTACAGTAGACACTGACTCCAATAATGGCCATCACCAAAATCACACATAGACTCCCAAAACAATAAACCAACTTCTGATACAAGCAACATCTTTTTGCTTCTTTGTCTGACAAAGGTCCTGTAGAGACTAAACATAAAATATAAGAGACATTTTTATTTGGACAGAACTACAACAAGTTAAACCTTGTTTGTTTGCATTGTTTTATATTGATACCGTTTCATTTTAAAATGTTACAAAAATATTGTCATAGTTTAGCAGAGAAATATGGTGGAGAAAAGAGTTTTATTTTTTAGATAGTGAGTCTTAAAGCCTGTGAAACAAACATAGTAAACAAGTTACTGAGTGGGACAGTGGGCTTGAGATGGGTTGATAGTATTATAGGCAAAGTTACCAAACTAAATTTAAACTATTTGTTCCAATGAGATGATGTCCACACAGCAATGCTAAAAATATAAGGAATATATCTGCAGCTGAGGGCAACTTTATGTTTCTGAAAACAAAAGCACAATGCTCTAAATATGTAGACATAGTGTAAACAATTCCTTGACTATGAAATAAGCAAAAAAAAAAAAAAAAAAAAACTTACAAATGAAATTACCAGAAGTCTTGGAGATCTGTTTATTAAAATAGAGGATGCACAAGAATGATAGCTTGAAAACTAAACATTAAGGCATAAGGCATGTTTTTTTGGTTTTTTGTATTTATTCTACAATAATTGTCTTATGCAAACATATAAAGACAAACACCTAAAGTCATGCTGGGAGATGTTTCGGATTCTTTGAGTCACATTATGTTGCAGTGACAACATAATGTTTTTTCTGCTGTTTATCCTGAACCAAAATTTGCACCTTTTACTGGTGATATTAACGTTAACTGAGCCTCTCGGAGAAGAGTTTACACATGCAATGATTATTTTAGCATTTAATTATTTCTTTCAATTGCTTACCATTTGTGTCAGATGTTTGTAGAGGCGATTTGTTTGGCTTCTTTATTCTGCTCTACAATACTTCTTCCTCTTTTGTAGCTAAAATCAAATGTCTATTTGTTTCACAATACATTCTTGAAAGTATTTAAATTCATTGCTCAATGATCATATTTGCTTGAAACTGAAAGTATCCGTCAGTGTCTTTACTTCCACCAGTCTACTGTAACTGTAACAGACTGAGGAAAGTTAAAATACCAGCAAACTGACATAGAGCTGATCGTTAGTGAAAAGTAAAATTTTCTTTCACAGGAAATAAAGCAAGACATTTCTGATGTTGCACTTTATCACAATTCAAGACACTAATTCCAACTGAAACCTACACAGATGGTAAAAGTTGAAAAAATTAATAATTTTACATTCATGTTTACAATAAAATAAATAAAAAGATACTTTGATATATGTCTTTTGGCTAATAATAAAGTATTCACACCCATCATGTCACAAACCCCAGAGCATTGCAACACCTACTCACATCTCTAGAAATGGGTGGACACACTGCAGTGTTGGCAGTCAGATGCAATGCATTTAATGCATTTAATGGATGAAGTAGTGTTTAGACTAGACCTAAAAACTTGGTAAATAATCATTGTAAATTAGATTTCCAAGGACTTGAAGGAGCCTTAAAGCCTGTAAAGCTCAAACTGTTGTAATTTCTTTAATAGAATTTCATTAAACACCAAACATAATACTGACTTTTCAATTACTAGTCTAGTGTTTAGGTTTGGGTTGTTATTTGAAGTATGAATGTACTGTAATTGTAATATTAGACCATAAAGTAAAAGAACAATAGAAACTAAGCCGTCATAAGAACTTATCAAAACAGGACACATCAGTGATCAGAGACATAAAGTGATTGCTGACTGTTTATTTAGAAATGGTGTTATTGTAATGAGCGCCACTGCAGGGCTGAAGATACACCTTTGTTTACTATCTGTGCATGCTTTGTAAAATCTATTCTCTAAAAACACTCATAATTTCAAGGATAATATTCTCAATCACTCACTGAAACGTAGCACCAGTTCTACAGGGCTGCTTTCAGAATTGGATCACCTAAACATCAAATCCAAATATCCAACTTTCTGGTGTTTTAATAAATAAAGTTTATTCTGAAATCTAAGTGTTTTGAATTTCTTTCTTTAAATACCATAAGACTATGATGTCTGCTGAAAACACTTCCCTGGCCTTGAACTTCCTTCCGTATTTCATTTGTTCAGGTGTTCACTCTATGAATTAATGTAATAGGTTAGCTCAGTAGAGCTTCTAAATGTTGCATAATGTCATGCTGGTACCTTTGCTGTTGTTTGAGAAACAATAATAAAAGGGTTAGTCAAATGTGTCAGTTTCCATGGCAACAATAATCACTTCCTTTCTGATGAGAGTTCACCTGAACTGAAACTTGCAACATTTAAGTAATGTTAGAGCTAACTGAGTCTGTTATAGCCGAGTTGATGCATGCAAGATTTTATTGTTGCATTTACTTTTATTTAATTTACTTACCCTTTGTGACAGTCGTTTCCCCAGCTGCTTGGCTTGGCTTCACATCATCATACACAATCTCTTCTTCTTTTTTAGCTGAAAAGGTTCAAATGTTTGTAACATGATTGATTTTCTAAATTAAATCAATTGTGTAATATTTTGCTTGAACCTGAAATCATATCTCTAGACTGGGAGACAAGTTAAAATATCAGCAAACTGACAGGGCTGACCTTTCATAAAAAAGGAAGTGTCTCAGTAAATAAAGGAGAGGCCACTGTGTCTGTTAAAATAAGACAAAAAAACTGTTTTATGACCCAATTGAATACATGACTGATGATTTCTTTTAAATGAACATCAGCCCTGACCCTGTTTGATGAATGATCTGCTCCATGTTTGAGGTTTTGGTCACCTCTTTGGATATGTTTGACACCCAGAGGGGTCCTGGCTGCTCACTTTTGCTCTCCTCTCTTGCACCTCTCAGGTTTTTTGTTGGATTTCGGAGTGAAAATTGAGATGATCATGGAAGAAAGCTGGCTTCAGGCCTGGTGAACTAGGCTGTGTTGGTTTAATCGCTTGATTTTGATCAATACATTTTTTTAACCATTTTCATTTAAAATATCTTGATATTCCAAATAAGTCATTTTGCTGAGCTTCCACCTACCTTTATTTGGTATTAAGTGCTTTCACCTTTTCGTTTTAGCTCCAGACTTACCTAAACAGTTTGGCTTCTAAGTGCTTTGAATTTCTTTCGTTAAATACCATAAGACTATGATGTCTGCTGAAAACGCTTGTCTGGGCTTGAACTTCCTTCCATATTTCATTTGTTCAGGTGTTCACTCTATGAATTAATGTTCTAGGTTAGCTCAGATGAGCTTCTAAATGTTACACAATGGCATGTTGGTTTGCTGTTGTTTGAGAAACAATTTAAAAAAGGGTTAGTCAAGTGTGTCAGTTTCCATGGCAACAATAATCACTTCCTTTCTGATGAGAGTTCATCTGAACGAAAGCTTGCAACATTCAAGGAATCCAGGTGGTGAGACCATTTTTTTTTTTTTTTTGTATCTGTATGGCTTGTTCCGCTCAGTAAGTGAAGCATTCACCGCCATCACATCACAAACCCCACAGAGTGCTGCAAGAGCTACCCACAGCTCTAGAAATGGATGGATACGCACTGAGGGTTTTGGGAGCGTCTTAGTCAGACTCAGATCTTGAGAAAACTCAAAAAAACTAAATTTTATCAGGAATTGATAAAATTCCTGGCAACACAGAAAATTACACTTCAACCATAATCAGCGTCTAATAAGATTTCCTGGTCAGTTAAACTTTTTATTTTTTTCCACACATTGTGTTAAATCATAAAATAGATTCTTAATTAAATGTTAGAAACAATTACAATTTATTAAGTGGTTTTATCTACAAAGTTCCTGGAGGAACCAGATTTTTACTTGAGAATGTCTCAGTCAGCAGCATTAATCGACTACACACACAACAGTGATCATAACCATAAACAGTAACATGTTAGTCAAAGGATTATTAAAAAACATAATCATAAAACGCACCTCTTGCCGAGCTCTTGTTTTTGAAAACAACAGAAGTGTACTGGACTTCGGTGTCGGCCATCTCTACAGTCTTGCGGTTGAAGTTCTTTGTCAGCAAGAAGTGAGTAAGTCATGAGCAAAAGCGGTATTTATCAGAAGTAGACATTTCCTGACTCTCACAAGTCTTTTTAAAGCTCCGACAATTTTGAACTTCTGCTTTTTTAAGTCATTTGCATTAATCACTGATGTAGAAAAAATATTCACACCATAAAGAGCTTTAGTATAATGTAAAACATTCAGATTTTGGTGAATGCACTCACTACACAATTCACTATATTAAATTTCGATACTGTATAAATACATTTTATCTTTTGCAGTCTCAAAGGAGGAAGAGATTAATTACACTGTTCTCCATGAGTGCAATGGTGAGTCATTTTAGCTGTGTTTCATTGGTGAGGGCTTTTCATATTCTCCCGCTTAACTTAGGGGTAACTTGACTCAGAATTGAGTTACCTTGTTGGTATCTCCTGTTCTAAAAGCAGAAAAACAAGAAGGTGGTTTAGAATCTCCTCAGTTTGTCGGGGAATAAAAATCTTGGTTTAGTTTGAGGAACAGCCACGATCTGTCAATTTTAAATTTAAGATAATTGTCTGTAGCTCTTTGTAAGTAAATGAACATAAACACACAACAATGTATTTTATACCAGATGGCCATGTTATCTGAAGAGGATGTGTTGATGAATCTAAGCTGTTTACTTTGGAGTGAACATAGGAATGAGGATAATTTTTTATCCAACCCAGGAACAATATTCTTTCATGGAGCTTTAATGAGCAGGCTACATGAAAATATGAAACAGAGTCGACTGTCAGTCTCATTACAGTTTCAGTCACAATAACAATGGTAAAACAAGTATATTCATCTAAGCTTTTAACAACATACATAATCACCTCAATATTTAAAAGTATGTCATGATTTCATGACCTCAGCCTTTTTATAAGAAGTAATACAGCAGCATTTGGTGGTCACAAATAATTAACTGTGGCAAATTACTTGCAGAGCCAGGAAATACATCAGTCATCAGCCAATTTGTCATGAATGTAAATACTTTATGTGGTCCAGAAACAAAATGTAGAAAAGATTTTTAAAGATGTTATGTAAATATTGTGTCATCTGGAGAGCATTACTCTACATTCACACTGAAGTGAGCCAAATTTGATTTTTCTTAACTTATGCAACCTGTATGTGATCTTTTCATGACAGTCTGAAAAACACAGACTGGATTTTTACAGATATGACTGACAACTTGGATATATGGTTCTAAATCTGATATGTATCTGATCTTTTCAAAAGTGACCTGTGTCTGTAGGCCAGGTCGCATTCATCCGACCTGAACGTCATTGAGGCTTGACAAACATCACTATTCTGGGTCCTGATACACGGAAACGTATCAGGATAATAATCCTTATTATTTTTCCAATAATAAGGATTTTGTTGTTCATGCGCTGGCTACAGTTGGACAACAACTTTGAAATCGCAAGACAGGCGCTCCAGCGTTACCATCCGTGTTCACTTCCACAAACACTGAGCAACTGTGTGATGTTACGGCTTAATGCAAAGTTTAAGAAATAATGTGTCTCTCACTGATCGACTAGATCACTTCCATCAACCCATTTCCATATCCTTCCTACAGCTCTGAGACTAATCCAGTATCCTTTACTTTCCTTCTCAACCCAACTAGTGCCAATAATGTACTTCAAAACGATACATTTACTTCACTTACACCATCAACAGTTTGTTGAAAATATATGTGTAATTGATATAAAAAGTTTTCCATCTCTGTCTTTACCTTGTGTCCTTCCGTATTAGCAACAGCAAGATCTCCTCCATGTTCTTTGCAGAATTCTTGCGCTTTTTCCCAGGTTCTTCAATTTCCAGACTCAGTATTATAAATTAGATAGCAATTGTTGTCAAAGTAAAACCATTAACTCTGACAAGGACAACACTGTCTCTCTGAAACAACAGAGATCAACTAAGGCTACTTTCACACTGCAGCCTGAAGTGACCCAATTCCAATCTTTTGTCAAATCAGATTTTTTGGTCGCTCACATTTCCAGATATATGTGACTTGTATGTGGTCTCCAGTGTGACCTGAACATGAACGGAAAGTGTTCCGCATGTGCAGTAGAGGGTGCAATAACGTCACAGATAGAGAGCATGCTCAGTGTTTTGCCAACCGCCATGAAATTTTTTTAAAAAAGTACTGCTCAGTGTTTGCGGAAGTAAACGTGGATCATAATGGTGGAGCATATCTTGAAATTGTTATTCGACCAGATCCAGCATATTAACAACTTAATCTTCACTATGGTCTGACATGGTTGTTGTTTTTCTTTGTCGGGGAGATTTGAAATGTTGTACATTTCCTCCGGCAGTAATGTTTGGTTTACTTTTAGCTTTTTCAGCTCCTGTTCATCTCTCTTGTGAAGAAAATAAACTGCAAATCATGTTTTTTGTTGCATAAATTTCACATTTAGCTCATTTGCTGCTCCTGGTTGTGTTGAAGCTAATTTCGGCACATACAGTTTGTATAGGAGAAAAACCATGTACACACGTCAGGTTTAAAAGCAGATGAACTGAATAAACAGAGGAAGTACAACAAAGAGTCTATGTTTTAGAACATCTGGCAACTGAGTGTGACTTAGTTTTGTTTTTCTTACAGTGGGTTTTACTTTAAGCATTATTTTATATATAGTTTAACAGGCACAGAGATTAAAACCATTTCTTTTCTTGCATAATTTCTATAAAATTCAATAAGAAAAACAAAATAGGCACATAAAAAGCTTGTGCTAAACAGGACACTTATAAATCTTACAAAAATGTATACATAAAAATATTACAAAAAAACTGGTTATGTGGGTAAACCAATGCCAACAAACACAGACATTTACTCACTATGAGAGATGAAAACAGCAAAATAAAAGTCTAGTCCTAATCGGTTACCTGTATTTACATTCAAATATTTCCTGATATCCTTTGGACAGTGCAAAAACCCCAAAAGACTACAAGAAGTGAAAGAACTGTTCAAATAAAAGCAGATATTTTACTTCAAAAAAGAAAAATGTGAGTATAACTGGAAGGTTGTAAAGACATTTTGAGCTTTGGGAGCAGTGGTGGTTTTAAGGTCAATTAGCTGCTAAAATAAAGGTTATGTTGTAACTCTCCTTTGTGCACCTACAATGCATCAGTCTGTCACAGCTTTCCAGTTCAGTAACAGTTTCTTGCATGGGATGGGACACATTGTCTAACAGTGATGGTATTTTAGCCAGAGTACTTCTGTCTCCAACCATGGCTCTGTTATATCCTTACCATTCAGTCAAGCTGTACAGAATCCTGATATGGACATGAAAAACGTGTGTGCAGAGACAGATCTGTCACTTTAGGACACCGGCAAGCAAGGACTGGAGTTTGAGAACCTATGTTTTACAACTTACCTTTTGAGGCAGAAGACTCCTGAGGTGTTTCGTTTTGCATCTTTATTTCATCGTAAATAGTTTCCTCCTTCTCTGGACCTGCAATTATTGAAATGAAAATAATTAGCAATCTCTTTTTGCTCCAAGAAATGAGAGGCCTACTCTTATTCAAGAAGCAAGAGGAGTCCAGTTTCCTTAGGATTTAGAAGTTCGGATTGCCATGTCCTGAATGACTGACTTTACACTAGAGTTTCTCCTTGCTGTGTCCTATCAGTATTATTCAGCATATTTCTCCTAGTAAAATTAATTTATTGCCAAAAAGGAATTTTGAATCATGACCTAAATCCTAAGATAATACTTGTTGCAGTCATGGATGGATCATCAGATGGAAAAATATGGTAACCAATATCTTACCTAAAATCTATATGAAGAGAATAGAGTTTTTGAGTTACTAAAATAATTAGAGAGGATTAATAAGATAACTGTGAAGGATTCTTTACATTTGAAGTCATTTTTATTAGTTAGCTTTAAACATACCCAAACACCTCTGACTCTCTGTGGAATGTTTTAACAATCATTGGCTTTAAAAAAGTGAAGCACTGATGGACTCCAAACATCCTCAACTGTGTTGTTTTCATGTTAGTAATTGGAGGGACTTATTCTTTTCAACTAATACTTTACATCTTAAAAGAAGGTATCTGGAACATCTACCCACATTACAACTAAGAATTACCTAATTAAAAAACTGACAAAATAAGCCAATAATAATAATAATTAAAGCTGCAAGCAGCCTCGAGCGGCCCTCGCAGCCAAGCGCCGCTCCGGCCTATCAGCCACCGCGGGGGTTCACGCACCGCAGCCCACCCGCCACCG
>CAEFZX010025931.1:0-11905 GCA_903066825.1 Alfaro cultratus
ACCTTTTAACAGTCAAGAAAACATGACATTGACACTGAACTATTACAAATGATCAGACGTTGCTTTGCCATCATCCTGGAGTTTTCTTTGGACGCAGAAAACTGAGTTGTTGGATTAATGAAAAGCAGAATGAGAGAGATGTTATTCAGATTTACTTTACAAGTCAGATGGAACATTTTTAGAACAACGAAAATCTTCACGTCTATTTTACCCATTTAATTAGTCGATTATTGGCATTTTCCCAAAATACCAACTCAGTTATGAGTAACTACAGTCCAGTTAAATATCCTGTCTGAAGAAAATGTTTTTGGCCATTTTTTGTGCTTGGATTAGGTGTTTTATTTCTTTTTTGTGGCTGAATAAAAATTTGTGTATTTCACAAAACTGCAGTGGAAACACTGTTTTCCCATCACGCGAGTCACGTGATCAACAAGCGAATGTTACTACTGGTGGAAATGACGAATAAGACGACAGGAAGTGTTAGGCTGATGGGATTGCGTTTCTTATTTGATGGAAATGCAGCGGTTGCGTAATTGTGTCTTTTTGACATTAGCAGGATATCATTTATAATGGAAACTGAGACACACTCTGTACTGTCATTTTCTTTCAGGTCAATACACTAAAACACATCATCGCCGTAGCAGAATAGTCCTAACTGAAAAACCTGAATGACTTTTAGGCATGATTAGATGCCGTATCAGATCACCTCTAGTGTCTGTTCAAGCAGTGGGAAAGAAATGATTCTCTCAGTTTTATGTCTTATTCTGTCCTTCATGTCTCTGCAGCCATTTGCATGTCATAATAATGAAAACCGATCCTATTCTCAGTCTGTTTGCTTGTCTCCTCATAAAACTGAACTCAGCACAATGTCTGACTGTTGTTACTTCCTCCTGGAAACTTTTCAGGGTAGCTGTCATAAAAATCAATACATTTGCATCCTGGATCCATTTCTCTAAAGATGTTTCCTTCATAGTTGCTCATAGTGACACAAACATCCTGATGTTCCTAAATGAAAACTCAGCTGTCAATAATCTTAATCATTGAGGAGCGAAATGACTTCAAGAAGCAAAGGATGCTGGGAGACTCTAAGCTGATCGTACATATTTTTAAATTATTTTTTAATACATTCTTTATATATATTTTAAATTAAACTCAGCTTCTGAGTTATTTTTCACCTTTTCCACACTTCCTTTTGTTTTGAGTGGTGACCTCTAGTGAAGATGACAAAACTGTGTTTTCCAGGATGGCAGAAGAAGATAGTTTTGCTCTTCCTTTGAAAGAAATTACATCATCTGACATAAAATGTTCAGGTAAACATGGAAATGAAAGTTTCCTTTGTTACAAAAGAAATTAAGCGTCTATTTTTAGTGTGAAAATTGGACTTTGTGATTGCAGAGAGAGAAAAGTCAGCGGATGAAAAACAGAATTTGAAGTTATTTTTAAGTCAAAAAGAAACAGAACATCTCATTTTAATCACATATGAACTGAGTTTATTTTGCCTCATATGGAAACAAAATGTCATTTGTTTTCACAGCAACAATATGTGAACTGTAGGTAGTCTTTGGATATTCATGTCCTCTTAAAGATTGGGGCACAAATTCCTTTTATTCACTGTGATTCAGGCAGGAAAAGAGGAGAGAAGGATGGAGCTCACAAGATCAGTACAAGTGTTTCTGTTTGGGATCAAGAACTGAGAGTAAAATAATTATTTAGTTTTATTTGTTTAGATGAAGCTGTGCAAAATGAAATCAAAAAGAAATGCATGGGAAACACAAGATCAAATATTAGCAACAATAAGAGAGAAAGGCATCATCAGAGTTTCTCAGAACATCAGGATTATAAAAGCTGTTGGTCCAGCTGTGACTCAGGCAAGAGTTTTTAAAGAATCTATGCTATGCAAGTTCAAATACATTTTATATTTATTGTATGAACCGACTGTAGATAACCATGTTTCTAAACGACAGGCTGTATCAAAATGGTTTTATCTCGTCTTTGGCCTCATCGCTCCTTTGGTCTGCAGTGGCCCTAATGCTACGATGTAGAGCTTTAAACCTTAGAACAAATGAAGTTCAGCTCCTCGGTGTCGTTTCTTTGGAACCATCTATATTCTCCTCCAGCCTGCATGGCTCCAGACGTGTTACAGTCGTTCATCCATCCTGCTGAGGTCGGGTTCTGATAGCTGATCATCTCCTTACAGACCCAGAACCAGAAATTAAGAGTACAGTTGAAGCGCAAACCCAACCAGACAAAAGGAGTCGATGAGTTCTTGACTTTCTCCTGGATCAATATCTGATCATCCATGTTGGTGATGGAGACCAGGTCATGGTGATGATCTCTGCAGTAGGTCAAGGCGTCTTTCCAGGATTTATTTTCCTTGATCAGGATCAATTTATCTGTAATAGATGATCACAGGACAATCAAAATAATTCACACTTTAGGTATAAAGACAGTGAAATACAGCTTGGAGAAACAATAATGTATCTGATTTGAGGGAAAATGTTGAAATTTTAACTGTTTTATGTTTTAGTAATTTGAGAAATAAAAAAATGAAAAAAGAAATTATATGTTCAAACTCAGTATTTTTTCAAAAAACTAAAATATATATAAATATATACATAGTATAGAAAAGATACACTAAAAACGTTTTTGGCCACACAGCACTAGTCGTTCATTTATTGTGGAAATGTTTTATTAGAACGTCTCACCATCATAACAGATGAAGGGTTTTTCTCATCACAGATTTCATTCTTCCATCTGCCTCCACCATTAAACTCAGTCATGACACATTGACCACCATAGTTTGCCTGAATGTCAAACCCTTTTTTCCAGTGTCTGAAAGAGAAACTGTTTCCATCTGACCACCTCCATTTCTCTCTAAACAGACCAGTGAAAATGTATGTATTATCTCCCATAGAGCTGATTTCATTCTTCACTTCTTCATCCTGTAGCTGCTTCGTTCCACTGATCAGGTCTGTGTGTTTCTCTCTGAATTACTGTCTGTGTAATAAACAAAATGTGAGCATCAGTCTAGTTAAATATTTTCTTCTCTTGCAACAACAATGACATGTTGAACAACTCAAATTACTCAGTTACACTTATTTTATTAACATTGTAAATGAGTCATTTTAAGTTAGTTTCTTTAACTTTTGAGAATAAAGTTCCTTCCAAAATGTTGGATTTAAATTCAACCTTAAAACTCAAATGTTCTCACCATCATAACAGAGAAAATATTTATGCTCATTACAGGACAGGTCTCCCCACTTCAGGCTCTTCCATATGATTCCACAGTTCTGCCACCCAGTTGCATCATTTGGTTCTCCTGGGTTCCAGTTTGTCTCACTTTCATTGAACTCCAGTCCAGGCAGAGACCAGTACCATGTTCTGTTACCATCTGTTTGATCATACAGACCAATCCAGGCTCCTCTCCAATCTCCAGCTGAGATGTTGATGAGTCTCTTCATGTCCTTCATGTTAGTCACTGTGGCCAGGTCAGTGTGTTTCTCTCTGCAGTGCTGCTGAGCTTCAGTCCAGTTCTTATTCTCATTAATGTAGTAAAACTCATAGAGCTGACAGTCAATGAAACAACACTGACCTAAAACAGATGAAAATACTCAGTGGATTTATTCACAAGACAGCTTTAAATTGCTGTAAGGCAATTACATCAAATACTTTATTGGGATTGTATTCATTACTTTATCATCTACAGTCTCTTTGGTGCAAATTCATCATAGTATATTTTAATAAAAATGCCAACATAGTTTATACTGAGACACTTACCCGTCCAAATCAGCAGAAGCAGAGTCCACTGCATGTTTGATGTTAGATGTTGTATCTGATCTCACAAATTTTTCTCTGCTGGAGAAAATGTGTAAATATAAAAACATCAATTCTAGCAATGACAAATGTTTCAGTAGTTGTGTGAAGATAAATACAACTAAACTAGACTGTAGCCTTCATACAAATGTCATTGAAGATTTACAATAATAATAATACTGAGGATTTTAAAAATGTGCTGAACAGATGAGGAAAACACAGAGCGCAACTCTTTCCTACCATGATATATAAAACAAACACACATTTTAAGAACCATTAATCCTACTTCAAAGTTTACACAATTCATCTGAATTCACCATCACCTCATTAAATCACACTTTTGTTAAGAGATATAAGATTACATGACATTAATATCAAGAGCAATAAAAACATCTGTTTCAACCAATAAACACACGGACACACACCTATAATAAAATAAATGTCTAAGTGAGAGTTGAGGATAAAAACTTACATCTGCGGTTCTGCTTATTCTGCCTTGGTGTCTGAATGGATTTTCTCTTCAATCTGACTGAATTTTTATAAGTTTGGTAGCTGGTGTGAGAAATTTGAATATTCAAACATGAAAACACCCATCAGATGTTTAGGTTACCATATTTGTTGTATTAAAAATACGTCTGTATTGATAGACGTAAGGAAAAGTCACCATGTTTTACATTGATGCATTTTTCCATTGACTAAAACATTCAGCTGACACTCAATGTTTGATTTAGTATCATCAGGGTTGACATACAGTAGATTATGTGACTGTAATCCAGGTAATAAACAGCATCATCCTCACAACATGCAGAAAAAACTTTCCCCTCGTTTGTTTTATGAATAACTTTAACAACAGCCGTCTGTTCAGCAGTACGTCAGACTAGTTAGATGGAGCAGTTCTCATTTACATCTTTATCCTGGATCTCACTTATAGCTTCCATTCAACACTAATGTTAGTATTTGAATATTGAAACATTCTGGCTAAAAATCTTTATCAGTCACGGAATAATTTTTTGCTTATTCATCTAGAACATTAAGATCTTTTGAAAACCACTTTTATGTTCTCTGCCTGTTAAAACGCTCCGCAGCATTAAAGCAGAAGCTGATTCAGGCAAATTATTTCATCTATTTGCAACAACAATCAATCAAAGAAAAGTCCCCTAATCCAGTTCAATAAGTCCAGGCAAAATCCACAGGTTACGCAAACCACCAAAAGATTCGGCATCAGATTCTGTGACGTTCGTCACCATCAACGCTTAACTTTCCACTTTTAATTAAATCCAGTTTAATCTGCTCTAAGGGCAACATTTCCTGTTCAGTGTGACGGTACATTGTTTTTATGCCACCTCTTTTTCAGTGTATTTCATTTTGTCGCCATCCGCCTGCAGCGTTAGCAGCACTGATGTCACTATTTGATGGTCAAAGGTCAGACTGGCATAAAAACACCTGAACTCAAATCTGTACATTTGTCAACAGCCAAAACTCAAATTCCACTTAAACTGGTCGTCCGCATGTGCTTTACATGATCTTTCAAACGTTTGTCTGAAATCTCAATCCAATAGATGTCGGCTCTATTTAGTAGCTGCTCTTAAGTTAATTTCTCCAAATTTCCTCTGATTGTTGCTCAAATATCGTCTCTTCTTCTTTCCTCAGAGGAAATGCAGGAAAGAAAAACCTGTTTCTGGTTTTTCCTTCCACAACAAGGAAAACTGCAGAACATTTTTTTTTTCTTTTTATATTTTAACATACTTTTTTTACATCTCATTTACATTTTATTCCAATTTTCTTTTTCTTTTTTTTGTACAGGTGAAGCTACTTCCTTTGGATTACATTTCCTGGTTCTCATGTTTTCCTTCTGTTCAGCGCTAATGTCGGTATTTGAATATTAAATAAATTACTCCACCCAAACATCTGCACCTGTCACGAAACTCAGAGGCATTTTTTTTTATTATTTGTCATGACATGAGAAGACTTTTAAAAACATTATGAGGATCCACAACATTTCAGCTCCATGAACTAAAATTGATTTGGTTTCAGAAGCTTTAGTTTCTTACCAAAAAGATATATATAAAAAAAAAAAACCATTTTATTTTATTTTGCTTTTAAGCAAGATATAAAATAGATCAAATTGGTTAGTCTAAAGGAAAACTTAATAAATAAATTGATGTATTTAGCAGAGTACAGTTCATTCTGGGACTATTAGATGCACAAACGTTTCTTGGTTAAAGAGTTTCTATTTATTATGAATGGAGCAAAAACAGGCATGAAAATTACAGACCAGATATTTTCGTTTCAGATATTTTTTCTCTAAATACTTGAACTTTGAATAACTGACTCTTTTCTCAGGCTAATAAGAGAAATACGGTTAAGAGAGTTTCCTGCTTCTCAGATATTCTTCAATCTGATTTCAAATGTTTTTTTTATGAATCGATATTCTAAATTTATGTGAAGCTTCTGGAACAACTTAAAAGTTGGGATGAATGTCAATAAATGAAGAAGAACTGATGTTTCAAAACCAAATTTTTCAGCCTGAGTCTTGTTAAACTGAAAAGAACACAAAGATGTTCATTTGTTTTTTGGTATTTTATGGTTTATTATCATCTTTATTGACATACGTTGATACATTTGTGTCTTTTAATGATGCAGATATTCAACATGCAAATACAAGTTTTTTATTGACATTTAATTTAGTCTTTCTTGAAGTCCATGATAATAAAAAAAAAAAAAAAGATTCAAAATGACACCTTGCTAAAAGCAACTAAACTGCTGGACTTCACTTGAAACAGATGAAGTTAAATTTCTCAGTATCATTTCTTTTAAACCACTGATGTCCTCCTCCCGTCTCCATGGCTCCAGACACGTCACAGTCGTCCATCGGTTCACCTTTGGCCCAGTTCTCATAGCCGACCATCTCATCACTGACCCAGAACCACAAATCCAGAGTGCAGGCGTAGCTCAGACCCATCCAGACAAAAGGAGTCGATGCCTCCTTGACTTTCTCCTGGATCCATCTCTGATCGTCCTTGTTGGTGATGGTGACCAGGTCATGGTGGTTCTCTCTGCAGTAGGTCAAGGCTTCCTCCCAGGTTTTACTTTCTTTGATCAGGATCACTTCATCTGTCAGAAGTTCAGAAACAGACAAAAATAATTCATATCTTATGTCTTAGGATGTTATTTATGAACAAGAACAATGAAAAAACTAAAATATATCTGTGATTTGGAAGAAATCTCAAGTGTCTTATACGTTCATGATTTGAGGTAAACATATTCATATTTTCAAGTCCCTTTTTTTTCCGAACACAAATATAAAACTGAGTATATGTAGATGAATAGATTCAACAGTTTTTTTTATCACACAGTATTAATTATTTTATTGTGGAAATGTTTTATTAGAACGTCTCACCATCATAACAGATGAAGGGTTTTTTCTGATCACAGTTCTCATTCTGCCATCTGCCTTCATCACTAAACTCAGTCATGACACATTGACCACCATAGTTTGCCTGAATGTCAAATCCTTTTTTCCAGTGTCTGAAAGAGAAACTGTTTCCATCTGACCACCTCCATTTCTCTCTGAACAAACCAGTAAAAATGTATGTATTATCTCCCACAGAGCTGCATTCATTCTTCACTTCTTCATCCTGTAGCTGCTTCGTTCCACTGATCAGGTCTGTGTGTTTCTCTCTGCAGTAACTCTGAGCTTCTGTCCACCTTTTATTTTCTTGAATCAAGTGATATTTCTTGGATGAATTACTGTCTGTGTAATGAACAAAACATGAGCATCAGTTGAAATAAATATTTTCTTCCCAGAATACAGCAGATATTGCAACCAAACACCATGTTCAAGTACCCAAATCTCATAGTTAAGTATTTTCTAATAATATATTAGTTATTCTTAGTCATACTTTGCTTTACTTCTGATAGAAATTTTCCATCCAAAATGCTGGATTTAAATTCAACCTTAAAACTCAAATGTTCTCACCATCATAACAGAGAAAATATTTATGCTCATTACAGGACAGGTCTCCCCACTTCAGGCTCTTCCATATGATTCCACAGTTCTGCCACCCAGTTGCATCATTTGGTTCTCCTGGGTTCCAGTTTGTCTCACTTCCATCGAACTCCAGTCCAGGCTGAGACCAGTACCATGTTCTGGTACCATCTGTTGGATCATACAGACCAATCCAGGCTCCCCTCCAATCTTCAGGTAAGACGTTGATGAGTCTCTCCATGTCCTTCATGTTAGTCACTGTTGCCAGGTCAGTGTGTTTCTCTCTGCAGTGCTGCTGAGCTTCAGTCCAGTTCATATTCTCATTAATGTAGTGAAACTGATAGAGCTGACAAACCACTGGACAACACTGACCTAAAGCAGATAAAAATACTCAGTGGATTTATTCACAAGATAGTTTTAAAGTGCTGTAAGGCAATTACATCAAAGACTTCATTTTTGTATTCACTATTTTATCATCTGAAATCTTTTGGTGGAAATTAAACATAGTATATTTTAATGAAAATGCTAACATAATTCATGCAGAGCCACTTACCCGTCCAAATCAGCAGAAGCAGAGTCCACTGCATGTTTGATGTTAGGTGGAAATGTTTTATTTTTGACAGATTTGTTTCTGTTGGGAAAAAAAACCATCCATGTAACATCCTCCCAAAAAACAAAATCTAACAATAAAAAATCTTTTGGCAGCTAAGTATGAAGATAAGTAAAATAAAAAGACTGTACTTCATCAAACTTCCTTGAAGTTTATATGAATTAATCTTTTTTTTTTTTTTTTTTACATTTATTTAGGATTTTGTAGGCTTAGAGGAAAACAGAGATCATTTGTTTTCTACTAAAATCTAAAAAATAACCACAAGAATTGTAAATCCATCTTTAAAAAAATGTTTTTAATTCAACATCACATAATTAAAATATACTTCTGTTAGCAGGAAGCGCATGGACAACTCAATATTAAACATATTAATACTTGTATCAAGAATTAGAAGAAGAAGAAGAAGAAGCCACTAATATGGATCCACCTGCACACAAACAGACACACATCTGATAATAGACAGAAAAACTTACATTCAGTTATTTTCTCTTGTGTTGAGGTAAATAAAGACGTTCTTGTTCTGTTGCAGGCAGATCTGTTTGCTCCGTTCCGTCTGACAGATAAACCTCAGTGTGGGGAGAACATTTAAATATTCAAATATGCAAAAATAAACATCACATGTCTAAGCTAAATAGATGTAGCATTAAAATGTGTCAGTATTGGTAGATTTAAGGATAAGTCTCTTTGTTTAACATCTATTTTAACCACTTATTCAGTCAATCATTGTCATTTTTTTCCCCAAAATAAAAACCTGGTTATGAGGAACTACAGTCCAGCTAAATATCCTCTCTGAAGAAAAATGTTTTTGTTCATGCAATCAGTTTCTAGTTCACTATGCTGAGTTCCTTCTGCTCTTGAACAATAAAGGTGACATCTATAGTCAGTACTATATTTTAAATGCATATTAAAACCTCTGACTGGTTTTTTGGCCGTATCAAAATTAGTGTATTGAACAAAAACTGCAATGGAAACACTGTTGAGTCACTTGATCAACAGGCGTATTTTTATATATAAATCCATAACTAAATGTCTCTGATACTGTAATGTTTTGTGATGTGATGTCGTTTTCTGGTCTTCATCTCCATTTGCATGATATAGTAATAAAAACTGATGTTTCCGCTTGGGAACTTTTCAGAGAGTAGCTGTCATAAAAAAAACACACACACACACGCACACACACTTGAAACTTGTGTACTTTTACCTTTCAAGATCCCAAAGTCACGCATAGTGATTAATCAATGAATCAATTGACTTTTTTTTAAATCGATCGTGAACGTAATTGATCATCTTCTCTAATGCTTTGTGATGTTTTGTCTTCTGTCCTTCATGTCTCTGCAGCCATTTGCATGTTATAATTATAAAAACTGATCCTACCTTCAGTCTGTTTGCTTGACTCCTCATAAAACTGAACTCAGCACAATGTCTGACTGTTGTTACTTCCTCATGGAAACTTTTCAGAGTAGCTGTCATAAAAGTCCACACAGAGCAGAGCCTGTGAAGAGTCTCCATTTGCATCCTGGATCCATTTCTCTAAAGATGTTTCCTTCATAGTTGCTCATAGTGACACAAACATCCTGCTCTTCCTAAATGAAAACTCTGCTGTCAATAATCTTAATCCCTGAGGAGCGAAATGACTTCAAGAAGCAAAGGATGCTGGGTGACTTGAAGCTGATCGTACGGTTGACAGGAAATAAACACAAGCTGTTTTTTAGATAGAATTTATTTTAAATTCAACTCAACTTTTGAGTCATTTTCAACAGGAAGAACAGGATGACATCATCGGACACACCTTGTCACACACTCAACACTTGTACCCCATGTCAGTTAAAAGTGTAAATAAAGAAAAAATAAAAATGCTGAGGTGAAACAGTTTTATTAGAAACAGATGTTCAATAACCAAAGAAGATATCAGTGAAGATGTTTGTTAGTTGCTTGTGTTGATTCTTTTCTCCATGTTGTTTTTCAGATCCTCATCCAGCAGCGTCTCTCTCAGTGAGTCCTGACAGAGAGCAACACTTCACCTCTGAGTCTGTGACACTGAACTGTGGAGGAAACTCTACTGAGTGGAGAGTGACGAGGATTAGAGAAATAAACGGTCATTAGTACCAGATTGCTCCTTTTGGGGGAATATGTCTAGATCGTCCTGTACCATTCACAGTAACTTGTCCCATCAAGCAGTTTACTGGTGTGAGTCTGGATCAGGAGAGTTCAGCAATGCAGTCAACATCAGTATACACAGTAGGTTATTTTTTGTTGTGCTACTTTTGTTAATACATTGTCACATCGCTTGGTTTAAAAGCAAGGGATGAATGTCTGTAGAGTCTCTGTTGTTCATTGGTGGTAATAGTGTAAAAAACTATTTTATGTGGTGTAATCATGACAAACTATGTCCAAACTAAAAACATTGCGTAACAATTTTTGTGTCTTATTTCGGTGTGTCCGAAATAAGACTAAATAATTATACATTTTTGGCTGCAGGTTCTGATTGTCTGGGGCCCTCTGAAGATTCTGGAAATGGTGTCGTTTACATTTTGGAGCAAAAACAAATAAAAATTTCTGTCTGAGTTCAGAGAATCTGGATTTGTTTCAGATCCGAGTGAATTCCAACATGTCACTTATGCTCTTGTCGACTTAAAACATGGTGGGGGAAAAAGGGTGAGTGTTTTGTCCAACAAATACAGTGTGAAAAATATAATGGTTCTCAAAGGTTTTGACCGGATTTAACGCAAGTCACTGTTCGGTGTGTGGATGTTATCAGGGGAGCCTGGAGAACCAGTGGGGGGCGCTGTTTGCTCTGTTGTGACGACAGAAGCTACAGGGAACCGTCAGCAGGAACGTTCAGTGATTATGATAAAGTCTCTTCTCACAACAGTTTTTAAATTACCTGAGACCTTCAAGCCCCCCTTTGCTTTATATTGGTGTTTTTATTTCTTAAATGTTAAAACCTTTTTTTCTCTCTCTCTTTTTTTTTGTAATGATCAGCTACCGAAGTGTGTTTTTAATTTGTAAACTTTCTACAGTTTGTAAATATTTTTTTTATCACTTTGGGTTAAAAACAAGCTTTCTGGAGGTTTTTGAAAAATGAAATAATTGATATCAATAATTCATTTTGTCGCTTACATTTGGGTTCTCTCTTCATTCACAGGAAAACCGAGCATTAGCATTAGCTAATGTAGCAGCTCTGGATCAAGATTGAAGAGTCTTTTTTTTTTATTTTAATTTTTTTTTATTAAGCTCACATGCATAGAAATGTTTAAAACATCCAAAATCTTACTCTGCATGTCCTCGATTCTGAATTTAAACCCATAAATTAAAGTTGCATTTTATCTATTTTGCCAGTGTTTTTAAAAGTTTACCTTATTTTCTTATTTAGTCTATTCATTTGAAATATTTCTCTCTATTTTGGGGTCTATTTACTTAATCTAGATGTTAATTTGACCCATGAACCCAGTTCATCCCCTTTATTTCATGGAGAGTCCGTTACCTTCACATGC
>CAEFZX010025931.1:11917-28954 GCA_903066825.1 Alfaro cultratus
CTCATTTGTGCCTATGCATGTACTGTATGTGTGTGTGTGTGTGTGTGTGTGTGTGTGTGTGTGTGTACGAGCAATCGTGTTTGGAGTAGGTGTTCTACTTTTTTTTTTTACTTTTGAGTCATTGTCATGTTGTGATCCAGTTTTCTCACCCACATGCAGAACAACCACAGGAGAATAGAAATCAGTAAAAGGACGTTTATTTAAGTAATGAGGTAACTGAGGATGGGTGAGTAAGAATCCAGGTACTGCTTCACGGGGTCGTCTGTTCATTGAGAGGTGATGGTTCCTGCAGGGAGAGGGGTAACCGCGGGTTCGCAGGTCTTGATCTTTGTTTGTGGGTTCAAGAGGTGATGCAGGTTCCAGAAGCTGGGCTTGAATGACTGCTTGTAGTCAGACTGTGGAGAGGATGGTGGGACTCGGGCAACCAGTGGGTAATATCCACAGCGTCACGTGGAGGGGAAATCCAGAAGGCCCGGGCTAGATCTTCACCAAGGTGAGTACTCAGCGTCACGAGGAAGCACCATTACTGGCTAACACTCAGGTGAAGAAGTACCGGCAGTCTTCTCCTCTTAAACCTCAGGATGATTGGGTGATGCAACACAGGTAATGCATCAACCCAGCCTGTTTTTGCCCTACCAGGCAAAAACAGCAGCCTCTGGCGCTCTCTGGTGGATGAATGGTGGAACCGCAGACAAAACAGGAGGAAACGGAAAACCCACAAAAAAAGGAACAAAACCCCCAACACCCAACAGTCACAGCTTTTCAAAATTACTATAAACAAACATGGCAGGTGTTTGAGCTTTGTTTTACCGATATGTTAACAGAAGTAGTGACTAAAAGATTGAATGAAGTTTTTCTATTTTGTCTGGTCGTCAGTTGCTCATGCATCAAGGAAGCATAAAGATTTTTGTCTTTTTCTTTAAAGTAGCACATTCTTACCGGTGCAGGTGCAATTCTTGCCAGACATTAAAATGTCCGGCTTTTGGAGACATTAAAATGGAGAACAGTACTCATACTCTCTGAAAGAGTTGCAAGCATTTAGTGCAACTTTAGACGCCATCAGGGAGCCAGTAAGTGTTAGAAGATGGTTGCATGAGATAACGGGACATTTCTTTCTATTTTTGTGGAAACACAACTTCATGTGGTCAGTGTTTTAAAGAACGGAAGTAGAGGGAGGGTTGGGCTGTGAACCTAAACGAAGATATGTTCTGTCTCAGTTCCCCATTTTCATTAATCTTGTATTCTCGTGAGCTCTGCTCATCCTTCTCCACTCATGTTCATACAGAAAAAGTCAGATCTTGTAGGTTAGGATGGGGAAAACCTCACTCTCTTGGATGACTTTACTTTGTAAGTACACTTGTGTGTGTGTATCAAATGTATAATATGTCTCAGTAAGTTACCATGTTTAACGTCTAAAATCTGCTTATTAGTGCTGAATACAGTCTTCAGTTGTGGACATGCACAAGGTGACGTAGCATCTTTTTTCTCTGTTATTGTAGATCTTCACACTAATGTTACGCTTAAACCTTTTTCAAGTGAATATGTGCTGGTGCAGCACAAGAAGCCTCACATTCATTGCATGTTATGTTTTTTGTTGTTTAATCTAGATGTTAATTTGACCCATGAACCCAGTTCATCCCCTTTATTTCATGGAGAGTCCGTTACCTTCACATGCAACATGACAGGCGGATACGAATCTAACTGGCGCTACAAATTCCACCGAAACGGTCAACACGTTGTCGCCAAGTCGGATGTTTCAAACTTCCTTCAACTCCACCTAACGACCGACCTGAGCGGGCGTTACCAGTGCTCCGCTTACCGTAAGGACTCGCCAGGGTTCACCATGCAGAGTAACAACGTCACTCTTTCTGTGGCAGGTATGTTCACATTACTGTCTTTGCAGTCAAGTTTGGCATCAGAAGCATCACAAGCGTAAGCATCTGAAATACAGTTTGGACAGAGAGTGCAGTTTGATCGGTCTTGCTCGAAGTTTCCTTAACCTGGGAAGTCTGCTTACTTTTTATCTGTAAATTTTATGATTGAAATGTTGAAATTACGAAGGAACCAATCATACGTTGGATCCAACATTTATTTGAGCAGGATGATGTCAGTGTGGAGGATGGGGGAGGAGATATGTACACTACCTACATATATGCATTTTTCCTTGAATGGTAATGTTGACTCAAGGCCTTCGTTTAGAGGCGGGTCTGGAGGTGGAGCATATGCTGTCATGTTCCAGCACTCATAGATAGTATCAGCTTTTCTGCTGCTGTTGAACTGAACACATTGAAGGCACTTTGGGTAGTTGCAGAAAGAGTTTTTTTGGCACTTCTGTTTTTAACAGAAGTGCCAAAAAAAGCAGAAATGGTCAAGCTTTGAAGCTTGAGCAGGCAATGAACAGATTGCATGCTATTTGCACAACCTGTGCAATAACATTTTCTTATATAGTTAAAATGAATTAATTCAATATCAAATTGTTTCTTAACTCCACTAAATATCCTCTGCAACATCTTAGAATACTGCTAGAAGAAGAGAAGAGTGTTTGAGATAAAACTGATTTAAACTATTGTGAACATCTCTTTCCTATTTGTGTCATGTTCTGTGTTGTTCTGTGTTTTATTTTCGAGTTTTCTGTGTCTCTGAGTCTCCCTGTTGTCATGTCCTCCCCTTAATTGTTCCCAGGTGTGTCTCGTTCCCTGGTTACCTTTTGTGCATTTAGTGTCACCTGTGTGTCAGCGTCTCTGTCGGGTCCTCGTCTTGTATCCCGTCATTCTGTTCTGCCTGTCTACCACTTCGTATGTTCTTTTTAAATACCTATAGTAACAATGTAAAACAAAACTGTTTTTAAATAAACCAGCCAACAGGCCTACAGCTACTGTGACTGCAGACCGGAAAACCATTTCAGAGGGCAGACCGACTCAACTCACCTGTTCAGTTAAAGACTCTGCTGGATGGAAGTATGACTGGTTCATGCACAGCTTGTCTGAAGCCCAGATTGAAAGCAACGCTGTCAAAAACACCATCAACATCCACAGTGGAGGCATCTACTGGTGCAGAGGAAGAAGAGGAAGCCCAGATTTCTTCACTGAGCCCAGTGAAATGTTCTACATTGAGAAAAGCTGTGAGTTTCGCAACATGAACAAAAGAACATGAGTTGAAGAGTTTTGTTTGACATTCACAGCTTAATTTTTTTCTGTACTCAAACCCTAATCAGTGTCCAACCAGACAACCGTTGCTTTGCAACATAGCTGGAGCCAGATATACAATGGTGAGGGCATATATATGAGGTGTGAGATTAAGGGAGGAGGAAACGCTATGTGGGAATACGAGTGGAGAACAACAACCTCAAAGCCACCATCAAGCGAGAGTCCAGTTCATATTAGAGCCTCTGCTTCCTCCAGTGGTGACTTCTGGTGTAGGGGGAGAACAGATCCATTTTCCTCAACCGAGTGGAGCCAGTCATACCGTCTGAGAGTATTAGGTAAGTATTTATCTTTGGTTTCTGGTGTTTTATGTTCATTTTTTCAGCAAATGATGCATTATTCTCACCACAAATAAACCACAGATAAACCAAGGCCCATGATGAGGGCCGATGAAAGACTCATACCAGTAGGGGGCAACGTAACACTCACCTGCTCTGTGGACTATCCGACTGAGTGGAAATACTACTGGTTCAGACACACTGGCAACGTTTCTCAAGTTCAGACCATTGAAGAAGGAAAGTCAGAAAATGTCATCAGTATCTTTCAGGGAGGAGTGTACTACTGTCAGGGAGGAAGAGGAAACCCAGCCTTCTTCACTGAAGAAAGTCAGCGGATCACCATTGAAAAAAGAGGTAGTTATGGTAACTGATCTACGGATGATCCATGACTAGTCTTTAGAAATTAACCACTTTTTCTTCACCTTTGTTGTGTTTCAACAGATTCCAGTATGGCTGCTGTTTCTCTGAAACCTGACTGGCCGGTGATCTACTCTGGAGAGACGATCACCGTTAGATGTGAGATTTTTGCAGATCTAACAAACGACTGGGTTTATGAATGGAGCAAGCCAATATCGGATACATCACCAACGAATGAGTACCGAATTGTCAATGCATCCGAGTCCAGCAGTGGGAACTACAGGTGTTTGGGGCGACACAATCAGGATCTGTATTTGTCGACCGAGTGGAGCGACATCACGACAGTCACAGTTTCTGGTGGGAGTCAAATTCATCTTGGTCTGCATTATTTTCATTATAGTGTAACATTCTGGCTATAAACCAGGTCAAATATAGACCTTTTTGGTTTCATTTGCACTTACTATTGTAAAAAAAAAAAAAAAAAAGACATTAATAATAAACAGACCTCAAAATTTTATTTAGCTGCAGCGCAAGAACACAATTCAACCTTTTAACTATAGTATTATTGTTTTTTCATTGTTGTGTTATCAAAACTTTTGCTTCTCTGAAGCTTTTTGGTGATTGACTACAAATGAGACAATCGTCTTCTTAAACCTGCCCAACTAAACTTGGCGGGAAAGATGACCTGGAATCCAATTCTCCCATCTTCCCTTGTGGAAATAACCAAACCATTGCTAAAACCTTCTATCGATTAGGTCTTTGTGGAAGTGTGGCTTGATGAACATGGCAGCATTGTTGAATTTGTCCAGAACACACTCTATGAATTGCCATGAACATGAGAAATACCATTGTGGACAGTTCATCTAAGTATGGTGGTAGAACCAAAGCACTCTGGAGATGTTTTTCTGCTTAAATGATAGGATGACGGTAGACAAATATTTAGAAACTCCTCCTGAAAAATTGCTTCAGAGTGCTCTACATTTCAGACTAAAGGCAGACCTTCTAGATTTTTTTTAGATCAAAAATTAAGGAAGCAAATATCAGCTTAGACAACTGTTTGGAGTCGTGTAGCAGGACCATTGGATTATTTCCTTAAATACAAAACTGAGTGACTGTCAGTTTTGTTCCTACAACACTTAATGAGCCTATGAGTTGAAACACTAAGAATATTGAGTTTGATAGTTAAACATTTATTTGTTGTGTTTTTTTAGTATTTCTTTTTGTTTTGTTTTTTATTATTATTTTTTATGTTCTTATTTCAACAGAGCAGAGACCGAAGGCTCAAATTATTGTTGACAGAGACTTTTCAACAGGGGGCACTGTGACGCTGACCTGTTCTGTTCCGTCGTCATTATCATCATCTAGTTGGACTTACCACTGGTACAGAGCTGAGATCATCTCTAACCCTGTGGAACTGAAATCTGCTGCAAATGGAGAACTCGTTACGTCAGAGAATGGATTGTATTTCTGCAGAGGAGGAAGAGGAAGCCCCGTTTACTACACAGAGTCCAGCCATTCAGTTACTGTTGACATACCTGGTAAGTGTTTCAAAGAGTTAGTACATCGGTTTTTGTGGTTCATACAGAAAATAATTCGAATCTATTTTCTTGCTGAATTTGGAAAAGCTACAGACAGAAGGAGACCTGTTGTGACTCAGCAGCCAGACTGGCCAACGGTGTACAACGGTGAGAAGATCACTCTGAGATGTGGGATCCAGGGACAACCTAAAGATTGGGTTTTTGAATGGATATCATCCCATGAGGCTGTACCATCGACCCAAAATGAAATGCTTAGTATAGGTTATTCATTTCATGGGCACTACTGGTGTAGAGGCAGGAGGAAGAGTGATCCACAGAATGTCACTTGGTGGAGTGCTCCCTTTCAAAACAGATACAGTTATTGTAAGTTAAGTAACATTGTTTTCTATGTTAAGCTAGATCACTTATTTATATTCCTATGTTATTGAGAAACTTTCTTCAACAGATAAACCACATCCAGTCCTGACTGTGTCTCCATCATGGTTGAGTCCTGGAGCCTCAGTGACTCTGAGCTGTGAGGTTGAATCTGCATCTGCAGGATGGAGGTTCTACTGGTATAAAGCTGTTCCTGATTTATCACTTTTATTGGAGTTTGCTGCACGCAGACGCAGGAGCCTTTACTTTTCTGGTCCATACAACTTTGAACACCTTCCTGGCACCATCAATGGGACTGTAGAGAACTCCTTCATCATTACTGGACAGAAACACACAGCAGGATTTGCATGTAGAGCTGGAAGAGGAAACCCAGAATATTTCACTTATTACAGTGAACTAAAGTTCATCTGGTCTGCAGGTCAGTCTTGCTTCTTTCTATCTGCATGTCCTATATTCACTCAGTGTAGAGAACTTTCACTCCAAGTAAAGCATGTTAAAAATATCACTGACATATTTTGGTTTAAAATGAACATATAACATATAGACAATATTTTTCACGCAATTTAGTTCACTGCGACAAGAATATGTAAAGTAAGTGTTGCATGCTACAATCACATTTTTGAATCCATGTTGTTTTTCAGATCCTCATCCAGCAGCGTCTCTCTCAGTGAGTCCTGACAGAGAGCAACACTTCACCTCTGAGTCTGTGACACTGAACTGTGGAGGAAACTCTACTGAGTGGAGAGTGAGGACTCCTATCAGAATTCATCCCTGGTATCCACCATACAGCTACTTCGAGGACGTAAATGGATTCACAACCAGAATGACAGATAGCCAGCCCTCTGCTACAGTTTACTGGTGTGAGTCTGAATCAGGACAGTTCAGCAATGCAGTTAACATCACAACACATGGTAGGTTTTTCTTCTTTCTTGTTTTGATTTAATATTAATTTTAATATTACCTCACTTGTAAAGTGTTGTGATTGGAATCTACAGTTTAATAATCATGGTAAATTATAAATCATCAAATATTCATAATAGCTTATAATACAGTGCTTTATAAGTCGTGCATGAGGGTCTGCTGTTTTGCAGGTGGTGATTTAATCCTGGTGAGTCCAGTACATCCTGTTAATGAGGGAGATTCTGTCACTCTTGGATGCAAACTGAGGAGAGGGAACTTCACATCCACTGTGGGATTCTACAAAAATGATCAACTTATCCAAAACACAGTCAGAGGAGAGCTGGGTATCCCCGCCGTGTCGGCTGCAGACGAAGGTTTCTACAGGTGTGAACATTCAGGAGAGGCGTCTCCACAGAGCTGGGTGGCTGTTAAATGTGAGTTACTTTTCCATGCTTGTTAACTTTTATTTTTTTCTTTATGCTATCTAAAAAAAACATATCCTTTATATTCTTTACTTGACAGCATTAAGCTCTTCTCTTCCTGTGTCACTCATTATTGGACTAGTTGTTGGTTTGACTGTCCTCCTCGTCGCGCTGCTGTCGGGTTCGTACTTTAAAAACTCAGATACTGGAATGTTTTCTGCCTGTTCTTGAGTTTAACACAGTCATTGTTTTACTTGAATTTTTTTTTTTTTTGTCCACAATCTTTTTATGTAGCATATTAACTTTTGGTCTTTTCTGCAGTGACTTTACGTAACAGGTAAGTGCAATTTTTTTTTTTTTTTTTTTGCTTTTTTACTACAGAGTAATGCTGGAAAGATCTTTAAATTTGAAAACTGCTTAAGCAAAATGACTGTTTTCCTAAATTAAATGTGTAAAATGTATATTGTGAATTTCTAATGTATTTCGTATGTCAGGCTGTCTCAGTGTCACAGAACTAATCAGACTTCAGGCGCAGCTCCTACTAATAAACAGGATGAAACCCCAAACCAAATATACTCGTCTCTCCTCCAAGGTCAGTCGTCTCTAAAGTTTCAACAATTGTTTCCATTAAGCCTGATAGTAGCGATCCACTGCTCCCCCTCACACATACATATAATGTTTTTATATATTCACAAAAGCTTTTCGTTGGCATCCATTCATCTCTTCAGCCTAACCCTAAAACCAGCATCTGTTATTAAGCAGAGGGTCCTCACAATGTAGTGCTTATTGGAAAAATGGGCCTTACAATGTGAGAAATGCATGAATGTATATGTATATATATCCATAACACATGTATACAACACAGTAATCCTGCTGAAACCGTTTGCAGAGGTAAAATTAGAGAGACTGTGGTTTGTCACTGTCTTCATTTCCGCCCTGTAGGTGATTCTGCCATTTATGAGTCAATCAGAAGTCCTGAAAATCCAGTGAATGGTAGAGTATAGACTGATTCATAAAGGATGACCGTGTATACATAGAAAAAGTAAAAATCACTTTTGCTCCTTTCAGATCAGTGAACGACGACAAGAAAGTCAAACTTCACATTCCACTCAAAATAAATGGTAAGTTCACTAAATTTGGGATGTTAGAACCAGAGCTGACTAAGTAGAAAACAATTATAAGTTCTTTAAAAATAATATCATTAGGAAATGATGTGGAAAAGGAATCTGACTAAACTGACATGAATTCAGATTTAGCAAGTGAAGTTTTCCCGTATATTTTTAGCAAATATTCTGCTGGAGTTTATAGGATTCTGGTGTATTATTTTAGCCTTCAGGTCACTTTGCCCCTTTGTCATTATGTACAAAGGGGCATATGGTTAATTATGACAGCATAGCATTCAAGTTATATTCTTAAACCTACTACTCTTTATATCATTTATTGTTTCCGATCCATAAAGTTTGCCACCTCAAATAAGAAAAAAGGAGTTTTTATAATTACGATGTTAGTTAAAATCATTGCGATTTTGTTTTACTGTTACAGCACACTGATGAACCAGCTGATCAAAGCCAGGGATTTTCAGTGAACTATTACATATTCATGAATGTTATGCTTGTCTTGATAGTGCTGGATTATTATGATTCCAAAATGTCACTATAAAAAACGGAGCTTCTGAACGCATTTTGTCTGAGATTTCATGCTAGGTATTTTTTGCTTCTTTTTATTGTATTTTTCATTTATATTTCAATAGCATATTATGAAACTAGTCCATGTAGTTTTCAAATGTCCACTGTTTCGTTTGGGCGTCTTTAGTATCTCCTCCAGCTGAACATCTGTGGTGTAAAAACATGTTGTCTGCATAACTATTCATTATAACAAAAAAAAAAGTATTATCCAAATGTATAATAAAGTGAAAAGTTTTTTTTTTTTTTTACTTGTCATAAAACTCTCTGGGTTGTTTTCAAAGTGTTCACATCTTTCAAAAGTACAAGACATTAAAGGTTCGGTACATTAACACAGATGAGTGAAATCAGGTTACCTGTATTTTGCACAATATATTAAATAACAATGACAAATCAGCAAACGGTAAAATACTTTAGGTACATGACCAACAGCTGTTTAAATCTAAAACAATTTTTTATGTTTAGTGTTATTTCTTTTACTTCTTTTTTGATTTTTTTGCAATAAATTAAATTGATCTGTAGCATTGTTTTCGGTTCAGTGAAGCCATGGACTCTCTCCATCTGCCGTCATCCATCAGCTCCTCTGAGACACTATTCTGATTACTGACTACATCATCACTGACCCTGGGTCAGAAATCCAGAGGGCAGTTTTAGTGCAGCACCAACCAGATGAAAGGATTTTAAGCCTTCGCTCTCTCCTGGATCCACCTCTGTTCATCCTGGTTGGTGATGGTTAGCAGGTTATTGTGCAGATTAGTAAAACCAGGCATTCTCCCAGTTCATCTGCTCCCTCATCAGGATCACTATCACTCTCTGTTGTAGAGAGAATAAATACAAAGCATAATACGTGCTGCTCTGCTGGAGCCATGACTTCATCTTCGGCTTTAGTCACTTATTATGCATCAGTTATTCAGCTGTAGTGGCAAGAATCCCACAAATGACTCGGACTGAACAAGCTACGAGATAAAAACCTACCAGTTTCTGTGACTTCTCAGTAGTTTCACAGTTAAAAACTCTCACTCTTTAGTCACAAAGCTGCATTGACAAAGGATGCTGCTTCTGTGGTCTTTAGACATAAAAAAAAAAGAATCAAGACAATACCAAACCAAAACATAGCTTAGGCTGAGGTAAAAGTCAAGGCTTTAGAGATGTGGTCTCAAGAGGGGTCTTAAGACCAGCATCGTTTCAGCATACCACAATTTAAAAATCACACAAATTTTCCATCATACAGTTCTAAGCATTTTTTTTTTATTTATTTTTGTCTGGTCAGAGATAAAGTTCAGGTCAAAATCCCACAAGGTCATGTGGAGCTGCAGCATCACAAGCGCAGTGAAAACACAAGTTTCCTGTTAGGTGTAAACTTTTTCAGTTTAGCTTGTCACGTGCCAACAGTGAAGTCATCACATATGAGCGCGCACGCAAGATGGGAATAAAATTTCCCATCTTGGAAGGTGATCTAAAAACACCTTCCAAAGATAAGTCAGCTGCGACTATAGAGATTATGGTGATAAACGAATTAGAAATTCCAGTTGTCCTAATTGCTCTTTTTGCACAGCAGTATCTCTGGCACCAACACGTTATGCCATGAAGGTGAAGAGGGTTGTTTTAAGAAACAAATCACATGGTCACATCAAAGCATGATAAAGAAAATGCAACGGTAGGATTTGACAAACTTGTGACCAACATTTCCTCTTGCTATGAGTATAAGAATATATGTCTATATATGTCATATGTTCTGTAAGTCAAGAACAGGAAGCGTCTTACTCCATTACTGATGTGCAAATCAAGAAGTGTTGCATCTCTGTCCCACAGAGCTGCTTCCACTGAAGAACACTGCAGTGGTTGGAGTCTGGCCACAAAGCAGGAAGAGGGTCTGTGGCTGACAAGCTAATCACTTTTAAATAGATGACTTTAGTTTTAAATTATCACACAGCGAGCACACCATAAAAAATATATTTTATCAATCCCTCTTTATTTAGATGTAAAACACACCAAACTTTATCATCTTTTGTTTCTCGAATAATCGACAGCAAATCATTTATCAGGGTTTAGACTGGAAATCAATGACAGAAACTTTCAAACTATTGTCAGTGTTATGATTTCTAGAGGGTCAGGTTCAGACTGGTCACGTGTGACCTATTAGTGATAATCACTTAATTCAAAAACAGCACGTGTGGCGCTAAAATGTCCCAGCGACGCCACAAGGCAGAACCTCATATCTGTACCTCTTTAGTGACTGACGTACAGACGTCACCCGTGTCGCTGGTTAAAATATATCTGCGACATTATCATCTAACATTGAAACCAGGGTAAAGCGCGAACGCAGCCCCCCGACTACCATAAATTGCGCAGTTGAGATTCTCCCATATGGAAAATTCACAGAGGTCAGATCGCCGCAGTGCAATGGCTGATCCTCAACCTGGACGATCCACCTACAGGATCATGGACTCGCCCCTGCCAGGTAAGTATGTCGTTTAATCCTCTGACTTACTATTAACAACTTCACACATCCGGTTCTGAGTCACGGTGGGAGATTAAAATATTCCCTGAGTCACTTTAGGTTTTACCATTTAACTAAACATATTCAGACTCTGAGAGAAATAATAAAGAATATGTAAGATAGATGAAAATAAACCAAAAATGTAGACGATTTATAGCTCCCACAATGCATTGCGAGAATGCTGGAGCGTTTTGAAGTAATTTTAGCATTTAAAAAGTATTTCGTCCCTCTAAGGAACCTATATATATTCAGAACTGATTACATCTGCAACAACGAACTAATTTATATTAATATATCTAAACAGTAGGTTATTATATATGAATGTATTTTAATTTAAATGATTCTGATAACAACTGTAGTTCACGGTAACCCGTTGCACATGGGAACACATGAAAAGTAGACTAGATGTTTTAAGATTTTTTTATCTGACAAGATATTTATAAAGTATCTCAGCAATTTAAAGTTCCATTTAAAGGCTATTTAAAATGAACTTTGCTCCATCTTTTTATCAATAGATTTAAGTAATTTATTCACGGTAAGTATTCACAAAACAAAGCAGAATGTGTTGTTTTTATGCAGTTAACATAAAAAATAAAAATCCACAAAGTTAACAGGAACATAGGAGAAACAGCCTGGATATTTTACCGCTAAACTGAGCTGGAGGATTATTCTCTCCCCCTCTTGGGTCTGCAACTAAGATTTTAATCCACTCATTCTCTCATTTACTCACCGACACATAGTTCAAAACTCTAATGTCACAACATTTCGAAAAAAACTTCACTATTTCAGTTTTGCTCTATTTCCTGTTATGAAACGTCTCGTTCAGATGCAAATTTTTCATTTTAACTTGCTCGTTTGTCCTTACTGTAAAAAATCAACTCATTCATTCGCTCTCACAGACCAGACATCGCCTGAGCTGCTCTGATTTCCATACTACTTCCCTCTTTGTTCTTGAAAGAGAACTAACCGCGTTTTACTTCCTCATGAAAGCGGCTCACGACAGGTTGGTGATGAAAAGGCAAAACAAAATGCAAAGCAGAGCCTTGAGAGAGCCCAGATGTACATTTTGCTTCCTTCTCTCTTCTTAGAGGTCTTGTTGTTAGCTGCAGCATTTGAATAGTGAAATGTTGACATCATATTTAATCCCTAATGGAAAGTTTTCAGAAACCTCTTTGTTGTGACTCGAGTTATAATTTATAAATAAATAAATCTTCATTATTATTATTAAAAGTCCTTTTTAAAGAAGGTTGGAGAAGGTAGAAATTATGCAGCCAATAAATGTTGAGCTCATCGCCTTAGATTTTCTCTTTTGAGTTTGCTGTTTTATTGTTTCTTAGCCCTCTAGTGTTGTTAAAGAAATGGCGGTTTCTGACTAACCCCGCGTTTCCTGTGTGTGGTTTTGGGAACTGACGGTCTGACAGGACACCCAAATCTCTTCCCCGTTGGCCGACCGTGACATCTGCAGCGCTCCTCCTGAGCATTAGGCTTAGATTCTGGGAGGTTTGAAGAACTTTTGTAAATATTATATTAATCCTTCACGGCTTGGAGTAAAATAATATAAGCAGCAATAATAACATGGTTGCCATGTAAAAAATGAAATCCACTTTGTGGTCAAAATTTTTCCTCTTCCCAATTTCGACTCAAAAAGATCATCTCTCATCATGTCAGGTTGCATAACTCTGTGCTGTTCTACATTTATTAACAAATTAAAATTTATGTAACCAATTTGTATTCAAATACGTCAAGAGCTTACTTAGAAAATACATCGTAAAAACTTAATAAATAAATAAATCAGTATATTTTTAGGCAGGTATTTATTGTTTTTATTGCTTTCAAACATATTTAAACATGATATTTTATTATAGTGACCATTAGAATAAGAGCGCCATCTAAATAGAAAAATGCAAACAATAGAAATCAAAACATCAAATCCAAAGCAAGTTGTATGTTTTGTGTTTTTTTTTACTCTTAGTAAAAAAAAACTAAGAGTAGTTTTTCTCTTGCCCTGGAAAAACTTTCCAGGGCTTAGTTTTTTTTTACTCTTAGTAAAAAAAACAAAAATTATGATTAGGTCAGAATAGACTTTAGCATATTGCTTGACTGAAAAACACATGACATAAGTAAAATAACACAAAAACAAAAAACATCAATTGTTTCATTATTTAAGTGCCTCATATCAGACTTCAAAAACATCACTTATTCTCCTGGTGGATGTTTAGAACAGATGAAGTTAAATTTCTCAGTATCATTTCTTTTAAACCATTTATATTCTCCTTTTGTCTCCATGGCTCCAGACATGTCACAGTCGTCCATCGGTTCACCTTTGGCCCAGTTCTTGTATCTGACCATCTCATCACTGACCCAGAACCACAAATCCAGAGTGCAGGCGTAGCTCAGCCCAATCCAGACATGAGGAGTTGAAGCGAACTGAGCTTTTTGCTGGACTAATCTCTGATCGTCCATGTTGGTGATGGTGACCAGGTCATGGTGGTTCTCTCTGCAGTGGGTCAAGGCTTCCTCCCAGGTTTTACTTTCTGTGATCAGGATCAACGTACTGTCTGTTGAAATGTCTGTTATGTCATCTATAGCTTTATTTGAGTAATCACTGCAGACTCATCCATTGATCCTTTCATAAAAATATCCTAATATGAGCTCTTCAGATTATGGGATGTATTGGCTGCATGATCAGACTTTAATTTATTTATTTCTAAACTTACCTTTCTGGAAAATTTGTTAATAGGAAAGAAGGGCTTAGTTTTAGGATTCACAAGATTTTGAAAAGACACAATTTTAATGCAAAACAACAACAAAAAATGTCAAATCCTGCATTCTGTATGTCTGATGTTTAGAAAAATCAGAGATGGCTACTTTAGAGACAACTAATTCTGTCCAAGAAAAGCACCCTAAGTGACTCCTTTAAAACAATCCTGTGGTTTTTGTTTTGTTTTTTATTGTTTTATGTTTTAGAGAAAAACAATCAGGCTATGTTACTTATTTGGACAAATTTGATCTTACTACAAACCTTTAGTCAGTGGTATTTACACAAATACAAAGTGAAATCTTTGTTGATCCTAAGTTGAGTTTTAAATAGTAATTTTCCCTCTTTTAGGCATTTTATACAATGTTTTATTTTTAGAGTTTTGTAAGAATAACTCACCACCATAACAGATGAAGGGTTTTTTCTTGTTACAGTTCTCATTCCTCCATCTGCCTCCATTACCAAACACAGTCATGGCACATTGACCACTGCTGATTATCTGATTATTAAACTGTAGATTCCAGTCTCTGAAGGAGGAACTGTTTCTATCTGACCACCTCCAGGTGTCACTAAACAGACCGATAAAGATGTACCTTGAATTTACAGTCTTTAAATTTAACCCCTTCTTCACTTCTCCATCCTTTAGCTGCTTCAATCCACTGATCAGGTCTGTGTGTTTCTCTCTGCAGTAACTCTGAGCTTCCAGCCACGTCTTTGATTCATAAATCAAGTGATATTTCTGTGATGAATCATTTTCTGTGAAATAAACAAGTCAGAGCAGAAAACACTTATAATATAAACATCAATGAGAGGATCTGGAGAAAAACAAAGGACTATTTTCTCACCATGATAACAGATAAAATTATGCTTTTCATTACAGGATAAATCTCCCCACTTGAGAAAAAGATGAGATTCTTTCCATGTAATCCCACAATTTTGGCCTCCCTTATTATTTGGTTCGTTTGCTCCCCAGTTTGTCTCACTTTCATCAAACTCCAGTCCAGGCAGAGACCAGTGCCACGTTCTCTTTGTGTTTGTTTGATCATATAGACCAATCCAAGCCTCCTTTATATCTCCTAGTGAGATACTGATGAGTCTCTTCATGTCCGTCATGTTAGTCACTGTGGCCAGGTCAGTGTGTTTCTCTCTGCAGTACTGCTGAGCTTCTTTCCAAGTTTTTTCCACACTAACATAGTGATACTGATAGAGCTGACAAACCACCAGATGATTCTGAGCTAAAAACAAAACAAAACCAAATTTGTTTTGAGTTATGCAGTCACACCATCAGCTTTATGTTAACCAGAATAAGACCTTTCTTGTGATCTCATCCGATTATTTTATGAGCCCACATTAAATTACAATGATTTTAGATAAAATCTCAATAACATTTTTGTATGAGCTCACCCATTACACTAAGAAGAAACAGATTCCACTGCATATTTACTTTGTCTGTTTTGTTTAGTGATGAACACTAAAGAAAAAAAAAGCCAACATCAAATTATAAATGTAATTTCCAGGAATCGCTTCCTAATAGCATCATATCTACATCCAATGTTATTAAAGACAAACTTACATCTGGTTTTCTCCTTTCACATGGATTTAAAATGATCCAACAGCTTGATGTTTGGTTGTAGACGGTCCTCAGTGAAATGCTCAGTGCCTGACACCAATCTCTTGTTTTAGCACATCGACTATTTGAACATTCAAACCAGAAAATGATGTGCTGATGTTTACATCCTGTAATCCAATACTACTGTCACACCATAGGCAGATCACAGTCAGCTTAGATTCCATTAATAATTTTCCAACATATTGATTTTGTTCTTAAAAGCATTATTTTCATCATTGTATGATTTCACATCAGAAAGATGAGGCCTGATTGGCCACTGCAAGACAATATTATCATTTTTTTTCAACATCATTCGACCCAAGTTATCTTGTTACAGTTTAGTATCGCTGTAAACATTTTGTGGGGCAACAAAGAAATTCAAAAAGTTGTTTCACTTTAGCATAAGAAAGTAAATTAATTACACCTTAGTTGCAGTTTTACTGTTCTTAAATGTAACCCGACTTTACTAAGTGCAAAATAGATTGTTTGGAAATGGCACATTAAAAGTTCATTTTAATATATTGAATTTTAGTATTTTTTTCATCTGGGATTTAATGATTGTGACAGCAAATGTCGTTCCAGTAGCAGGTTGGACATAAACACAAGAAAAGTAGACGTGCTAATGCTTTTTATTCTCAATTTGATATTTATAAAGTATAAAGTACAATAAAAGTTATTTTACATCTATATATAAGTGTTATTAGTCAAGTCAATACAGATTACAAATTCCAAATAAGATAATAACCATTCACTATAGGATCTAGAACTTGTTTTTTTATGGAAAACATCAGTCAGGATAGACTGTCTGAATCATGGAAGAGCCCTGAAGCCATGGTAACTGAGCTGTAACCATGACGATCAGTCTGCAGGTTGGAGGTTCTTCTGGTTTTCTTTCTCATCAGTCTAACAATGGCTAATCAGGAGCTGCTGCCTGATGGCATCAATGGGCCGTCGTCACTCATGTACAGAAACACACAGCAGGAAACGTATGCAAAGCTGAAAGAGGAAACCCAGAGGACTTCAGTGTTTACAGAGAACCAAAGTTTCAGTTCTTTTCATTCCTAATGTTACTGCACTGGTAGTTCCTAACTAAAAAGGCTACAAGGATCACATTTACAAGTGTTTAATTTAACTTGAACTGATTTAAAAGAATAAGAAATAAGAAAGTTTATGAAGCACAAAAAGCCTGAAGGATTTTTGGTTCATCAAACAATGATGTTAGACAATATTTAAAATCTAAACATTGAACTGTGGAGGAAACTCTGCTGACTGGAGAGTGAAGATATTTTCAGAATCGGGTCACCTGACCCAAATACCAAACTGCTCTGAGCAGGAAATGACTGGTTCCTCATGTACCATTAACAGTCAGTCTTCCCCTAAAGCCGTGTAGTGAAAGTGGGGATTTCTGACATGAA